>JANHAO010000511.1:0-41002 GCA_026873985.1 Saraca asoca | reverse complement strand
CTGATGAGTGAGATGACTGCAATTAAGCAGCATCTTTTCACGGCTGGCCAGGGTCCTTCCATACCTCTGCATTCCTCTCAGACTCCTTCAGTTCTAGCCCCTACCGTTGATCAGGATGAGGAGCAGAAGCCAGATGATGTTGATGACGCTGCCTTAGGGGATGACTGATTGTTTAGATATTTATATTATTTGTTATTATGGATATTGTTATAATAAAATTTTTTAATATTATTTATTATATACATTTTTTATATTGCATACTATTTATTATTTACAGTTATTTTTTTTATTTTATGTGCTGTTTTATTAAATTGATTAGTATATAAAATTAAAAAAAATTATTAATTTTTTTTTGATTTTCAATGGTTGCAACGGATATTCACCAATTGATAATTTTTTTTAAATTATGAAAAAAAAATTAAAATAAAACAAAATTCCAACGGAATAATCCATTGGAATAAACTTTCCAACGGATTATATCGATCGTGAATTCTGTTGGAATACTTACTCCAACGAAATTATTCCGTTGTAATTTTCGTTAAAATTAGTAGTCTGCGAGAAATTCCAATTGGTATTCCAACGGTATTTGTCCGTTGAATTTTTCGTTGGAGTAAAAAATCCGTTGGAATAATCTATTGGAATTGAAAATTCCAACGAGGAATTTTCCAACGGACATAATACGTGGGAATTTCCGTTGGAATTTCGGTTTCCAACAGATTTTCCCTAAAATTCCAACGGATTCGTTCCGTTGAAATTTTGCAAAATTTTTGTAGTGTTAATCACATCAACTCCTTATAAGACATTATCATTTTTAGTCATACACTCGTTAACATTTATTTTAGAATTGGATTAAATTATGATTTTGAAAATAGAATAACCAAAGCCTAGAGATATCTAAAATTCTAGCTTTGGAGGGGGGAGAGACTAGTAAAAATACGTATTGGCAATGAACACAGATAGGGGACCCACAAGTTCACCTTCAAAAGGAATATATTCATTTTGGAAGAGAATATATTCATTTGTAGCGCATAAAGATGCTTGAAATTCAAGCAAACAGCTCCATAGCACACTTAACCGAACCCACTTTACCACTGCGTTCTATCTTTTTAAACACTAAACCAAAAGTGAACCTCTTTGCTTTGCTTGGTTAAATCACAAAGGCATAGCTAGCTACCACCTCATAATAGTAGTGATCTCAAGAAGAATCCACTTAATTAAACACATAAATTTATAATTAATATATTTTTTTCTCCTTATATTTATTACGAATTGATAGAAAAAATGAAATTTTAGAGAGGAATAAAAGCCACATTTGCACACTGCTAATAATGGATTTGCTTGAATAATCTGTGAAGTGGGGTCTTTTGGTCAAAATTCCCTCTTGGTGGGACCAATCCATGCAAATTGTGAGGGTTTAGAAATAAAACAAGAGATTATAAACTAATAATAATCATTTTATTATATATAACAATAGGTTTTAAACTGTTTTGGGGGGAATCTTCCTTTGATTGTCCAAGAAGAAAGCATTTATTCTTGTTCGATTTGGATGAATAGAAGGCACTTAGTTTTCTCGATTTTTATCATGCATACATGCATGGGATGGGGAGGGGTAATTTTCCATAATTGATTACTACAATTGTCTTTTTTTGTCAATCTTATTAAGTTGCTAATTTTATTACTTACTCATTTTTTTTATTCTAAAAGGCCGTCTAGTTGACAAAATATTATCTGAAAAGTAACATACGGTTGCATTATTTGGTTGATCATTTATTGACAAAATGGTTTCTACCAAATGTAGAAAGTTGCTTATCTATTCTTACTTAAGTAAGAAGAGTTTCTTGTGAGAATTTTAATTCCCACTGTCAACTAAACAACTTTAATTATTTTTTAAAAATTTTATAAGGGAATTTACTTACTAGAAAGTTATACTTCCCATATGAATCAAATGACTCAATAAGGGTTTTAGTCACTTTATTATACCAATTTTTTTACTATTTTGGGTTGATAACTAGCACAAGGTTGAGAGGGTTTTAGCCCCAACCTTTAGAAATTTTCCTCCGCATATTTTTATTTTTTTCAATAAAAATTTATATATAATCTCTTCAAAAATTAAATTTTTTTTCATAAAAATTCTTAACAATTGCATTTCAATCCATCTAAAAAATTTCTCCTAGCTTTGGTCTTGATAACTAGGAGATTATTAAAAAAAAATTGGATTAATAAGGATTTTAATTTTTATAGTTTCACTAAATTTGTAATCTAATCCTTATAATTCAATTTATGTAATTACATTATAAAATTTAAAATTATTTATAATTAAGTCATCGCCATAAAGTAATATCAAATTAAACTAACAAAAATCAACATGTCTATTAAATTTATATATTGGTATTTTACTTTTGTTGACTAAGTATATTTCCATCATCAAAATTTATTTACTAACCTTTACTTATTATATAAAAAAAAATTATCTTCATTATTTTCTTTAGAGAAAGGAAAAATAAATCTATGTATTAATAGGGATTTAAAAAGTTGAGTTTTTTCTTCAAAAATTATTGATAGAGAACGACAAAAAAATTGAATTCCAATTGGATTATAAGTTAATTCTTGTTATTTTAATTTAATATAAATTAGCAATAAGGATTTAATTATAAATTATTTTAAAATTTAAAATATAATTATATAAAATAAAATTATAAAAATTAAATTAAAAATTTAGTAAAACTATAAGAATTAAAACTTCTATTAATCCAGAAATTTTAAAGAAGCTTGATAAATATATTGGCTTAAACTTGCTTGCAAAAGAAAAGTAGACATATCACACTTGATATAAAACTTCTTACCAGACTAGTATTTTCAATGTTGCAGTGATATTCGTTATTGTTTTGTGAGCCTTTTTCTCTTCAGTATCATATGTTCAAACGTAGTAGTACATCTTGTTAGGTTAACTTCCCACTTCTTCAATCACAAAAAGAAAATAATACTAAAAAAACCTCTCACCAAACAAAAAAAAAAAAAGGTTCTTTTTTTTTTTTTGTCATATAGAAAATTACTAATCAAGGAAAAGGTAAAAGAAAATCATCCAATTAATTTTGTTGGAAATCGAACATAGAATTATAGTTCTTCAAGTATTAAAGGCAAAAATGATAACCATTATATCAGAAGATCCCAATTAACAATTAGGCCTATTTGACTTATCTTGTTTGTTATTTGCTTTTGGCATAGATTGGAATATAATTCCAATTTGTAATGACAAAATGAAGGCAAAGAAGCGCAATCTTCAAATCTACAAAAGCAACAAGGTGGCTTTACAGAAGTAGAAGGTCCCCCCACTGAGGCCATGAAAAGCTCTACATCGCAATATCCTTTATGCATTGATGTTTACGTCCTCTAATATTACCAACCACAGACCCTAAAAGTAGGGTTCCATATTACCTTGTTTTTTTGTGCTTTCTTATCGTTATTGGTAACACCGTGTGGTTGTTAATTTTTTAACTTCAGTTTCTTTGTTTTGATAAAGATATCTCAAATCTTACCTTGAGTGAGACCTCTCTGCAGATCTATGTCTCAAATTTCAATTGCATTTGGTGTCCAAAAACGTTTAAGAATATATCAAGGCACCAAAATAGAAATTTGTACTTGTTAGTGCACATATAGAATAGAAGATTACAAAAAGGAAAATGTTTACTTTCTTGAAAGAATGATATAAATAGATTTGTGCTATTTTCAAATCCTCAGTCTTTGGCCTCGAGATCAAAATCCTCTCAAATTTTTACATGGTTAATTTTTTACAAATTTAAAAAAGAAAAACAAAATTATTATACATTAAACTCAATTTCTTACACGAAAATATATGAATAAATTTTTCTGCCACCTTTTAAATTTATACACTAATATATTAATATATCGTCATCTCTCTTATTAATATACTTCTAGTTTCCATTTCCCCTAATTAATTGTTAAAATTCACAGTATTTTTCATTGCTTTTATTGTGTTTACATGTGCAAAAGCCCAGAGTTATATACGACAAAAAGCCATGCACGCTTAAGGAAAACAACAAACATACGCATGCATAGTGATAACTCTTTTAGTTCTTCTTTCAATTAGAATACAGTTACATATTTGTGCCTTTTGATAATTTCAATAGAAATGACCCAAACGAATGCATCAATTACATGACGCTCTATAGGAAACTAAAACTATAGCATTTTGTCCAAAAATCTCTAATCAAATTTGCTAGAAAATGCTACTTCTACAAGCTAGCTAGCTACAACTTATAATTATTCTTATAATTTCATATATGCATATTATAATTAGAGTTAAATTGACATAACTTATTTTAAAGTATGAAAAATTGATTTGATCAAAATTATCTCATACTGATAGTTATAAAAATAGTTGTGAAATTGAATTGTAAGAGTACGTAGTATCACTTTAATTCAATATATTTGTCATATAGAGTTTATATACGTATATATATATGTGATAAATACAATTATTTTGGGATAATTTATTGAGGAAACTTGGATCATAATATAATTATATGGAATTACTTAATTACCTATCTAACTATCTAGAGGACTCATCAAAATAATTATCACTTTCCACATGAATAAAGGGATACATTTTGTATAAAGTCTTCTCTCACATGCATTCATATTGGGATGACATTTTCTCTGATTCATGTTATTGATTTGATTATCTAAGTATTTTTCGAAGCTCCGATTCCAATCTCTTTTTCTTATTTTGCAAGTTTCTATAGATCACATTTTCTTTCACATATGTATAGTTGATTTACGAGTTTGTGATTATTTGTTCATTTATTAAGATGGCATCATGTACAATGACATAAGATAAAGTGTGGAATTCAAAATCTATAAAGAAAAGATTAAAGCTTATAACATTATCCAATTATACATTCACCTAAACGTGATAAGTCCTCAAGTTCATTATCAAAAAGTTAATTACTAGGGTAGGAACGTTAGTTCACCAATAAATATAAAATATTGAGCAGGCTGAACTTTGGGCGACTCTCATGTTTGAAACTTCATAGGAAGACAAAGTGAAGATCTATTATGGTTTTACAAGGGAGTAAAAACATGTATACAACGTGTGTCTTCACAGTTAATCATTTTGGATTTATCCGAAAAAAAAAAAAATTCTTGTTGGGCACCAATTAAACAGTATCTAATAGCATTGAAGACATAAATTTTTTAAAAATTAATGTACTTTTATTTAATTCATTCTTAATTTATGATATAATTTTAAGAAGGAATAAAACAAAAATAATATAAATTTTTTTTAAAAATGATACTCTCGACATTATTAGATACTTCTTAATCAATGTTTTAGATAACAAATGTAAAAAAAAAAAAAAGGAAATTGCATTTAAATCTCTTTAGTGACTATTCCTTACTGTGAATAGTGCTGGTAACTAGCGTTGAAACAGGTGTAGACATGTTAATTTGAAACACGGCCAGATTTGCCATCATTTTCTTTCCTTACTATGTAGTCTTTAATAAACGAAGAAAACGTTATACAAAGAAATTTTCACTACATTTTCCAGAAAAAAAATTATAAAATACAACTGGTATTTACCCATAGAAATTTTTGATTAAAATAATGTCTCTCCATGTACAGATACCCTATATTATAGAGAAAATACAACATTTATAATAAATAACTCACATTTTTAGCATATATTATACAGCTGCATAAATTTGATATACATTAATTTACTTGGCCTATGTAATAAAAAAAGAGCCTGTTGTAAGGGGAAAAAAAAGGGAAAAAGAGAAAGAAAAGGAAAAAGAAAAGAAAAGAAAAAAAGAAAAAATTACGGGAGCCTATTTAAATATTCTTTAAGATAACTATATATTATATGGCAATGTCCAGAGCACCTATGAATTTTATGTCAAATACATATGATTGAAACTTTTCATTGGTAATGACATAAAGCCAATCTTTCTGTTGTTACCATTGTAGCTGATAGGTAGTTAATGGTTTCATAATAATTATCCTAAAAAGGTCAGTCGTACCACGAAACGACCCATTCATACATAAACAGCCAATTAAGAGATTATGTCTACAATGCAATGTGCAAACAAAAAACTCTTCAATATCCCAAGCCAATAAAGTGTCACCTACATTGCCCATCATCATCATTGCCTGAGGGGTCTCCCTCATAATGCCCCCAAAAGCTACAGACATATATTCATAATTGCAAAAACTACGTGGAGCGTATCTCTATCTACAATGCAATTTATTATGTGCCTGTTTAATTTAGTAATCAAAGCAAGATCTCATTGAAAAAGAAGATATTTTATCTTATTTTTGCAGTAAAAATAAAAATAGATAAAGATACATATATATATATATATATATAAAAGCAGGTTGTATAACACGTTTGATTCACATGATCCTGTGTTTTATTACACATCTTTATCTTTTATTTTTTTTTTCTAAAGTAAAAAGAGCTCACTTGCTACAAAATAAAATATAAATATGTAGAAAAGAAAAGGGAACCAGAAGTGAGAAATAGACCAGAAATATATAAATTAGGTTGAATTTAGAAAAACTTATTCTCCCTTGTTTTGTCAATCATCATTTTTATTTACATACAGTGCATTCCAAAGTTTTAAGATTTATTGATTTGTGAGTTAACGAATGAATTTGTAAAAGAAAATGAATACATCTTCAGTCTTAATGTTGACTTTTTTTACTACTTATGTTTATAGTTTATTGTACTTATCTCCCTTTCTAGCTAACCAATTTTTTTATTGCATAATCAAAACAAAATTTTTGTTGAAAAAAAGAGAAGAGACATTATAATTAATTTATTCTTGGAGTTCAAATAATATTTTCTTACTCCGGAAAAAAAGAAGAGAGATATACAAACTCAATTAATAAGGCAATTACATGTGTCTATGTATTTTAACTCGCATAGTAAAAAAATTCATTTATTAGAGAAGTAAAGTAAGATAGAATTTTGAAAAGAGGGGAGGAGCTAAGTGTCTTTTGGCAAAGCAAGACATGCATGTTAGGGTAGGGTATACTTCAACTTCTATATCTATATATTTAACATATTCTTTTATCTATGGGTAGCCTCCTTCTTCCCCTATTCTTTATACTCATTGAGAGGAAGAGCCAAAGCCATATCCACACATACACACACAGAGCCTCTCTTCTCTTGAAACCAAAACGCACCCTATTCTTCCCTATTTGCATATCGCATTTGTTCTTGTTGAATCTCTCCGTATTCCCTCTCAGAGAGACCAGAGAAATGGAAAGAATGTTCCCTCCAAAGAAGCCCTCAACTATGAATTCGCATGACAGACCTATGTGTGTTCAAGGCGACTCCGGCCTCGTCCTCACCACCGACCCTAAGCCCCGCCTCCGCTGGACCGTCGAACTTCATGAGCGCTTCGTCGACGCCGTCACTCAGCTCGGCGGCCCTGACAGTACTACTTCTTATTCATCTTTTTCTTTCTTAGGTTAAAAAAAAACATAAGAGAATCATTCATTCATTTTGCTTTATTTTCTTTTCTGCGCTTGAAATTTTGCAGAGGCCACTCCCAAAACCATCATGAGGGTTATGGGTGTGAAGGGTCTTACACTTTACCATCTCAAGAGCCACCTTCAGGTTTGAAACTACTAATTTATTAATGGTTTCATTCTTCTTTTGCTTTTAATTCAACACTTTTATTTTTTTTTTTTATGAAAACTGCCTATTTCAGGTGGCTTGATTAATGACTTTCTTTTTCTTTGTTCTTTCTTTTTGTGTTGTTTTGATTTTTGTTAGAAATTTAGGCTTGGGAAGCAACCCCACAAGGAATTCAGTGATCACTCAATTAAGGATGGTATGAGAGGTGACTCTTCTTTCTAGGGTTCCTTATATTTTTCTTAATTTTCTTTTTGTTTTCTTTTGTGTACTTTCATCTTTACACTTCATGAGATTTTCTTCTTTCATGTTTGACGATCTTTTTGCACTGCCAGCTTCGGCTTTAGACCTTCAACGAAGTACTGCCTCCTCGTCCGGCATGATTGGCCGCAACATGAATGAGTAAGCATCATCTTCACCATCTTTCCTTTTTCAACCAACAAGCTAAACGAATTTCGAGAAAACTTTTCTTATATTTTTTTATCAAGACAAAAACAAATACCCTAAGTTTTTCTTTTTGATTCTTATTTTGGCTGTGGGTGGGGGTTTGGGATTTTTGGTGGAATATATGGTGTGACACTGTATAAAACAGTAACTCACACATGGTTGATGGAATTAGGATGCAAATGGAGGTGCAGAGAAGACTTCATGAGCAACTTGAGGTAATTAGAAATAAAATACCAGGAAATGTTAAAATAATTATTTCCTGATTCTAAATTGCGATTATAGTCACAATTGTTAATTTAGAAACACTATAAATACAAGAAAATGCAATTTTTGTAATGCAAAATTGCAATCATGATTTTAAAGTACAGTTTACAACTATATTAATATCTGTAATTGTAATTTTTTATAATTTTACATTGTAACAATTGAATTTATTCATATTTTTTTATAATTTTATTTTTCACAACATAACTGTACTTTCAACCATAATTTAAAACCATGATTGCAACATTATAATTATAGATCACAAATTAAAATCATGAAATTATGTCTTAATTGTGCCATGGACACATCCTACATGAATTTAGATTTACATGGCAGGTTCAAAAACACCTTCAGCTGAGGATCGAAGCTCAAGGCAAATACATGCAGAGTATATTGGAGAAGGCTTACCAAACACTTGCAGGTGATCAAAACATGGCATCCGGTGCCCCTAATTTGAAGGGTATTGGACCTCAAGGCATCCCTGAACACATGGGGGTCATGAAAGATTTCGGTTCACTTCTTAATTTTCCTAATTCATTTCAAGAACTTAACATTTACGGCGGCGGCGGCGGCGACCAACTTGATCATCTCCAGCAAAACATGGACAGGCCTCCACTTGAAGGGGCATTTATGCCAAATAATGAAAACTTGTGCTTAGGAAAGAAGAGGCCTACCCCTTATAATAGTGGGAACAGTGGAAAGAGCCCTTTGATTTGGAATGATGACTTAAGGCTTCAAGATTTGGGAACAGCCTCTTCATGCCTTGGCCCTCAAGATGATCCTTTCAAAGGTGATCAAATTCAAATTGCACCACCTTCAATGGATAGAACAACTGAAATTGATCCCATTTTCGAGATAAACGACACGAAGCCAACAATCCAAGGTGACGAAAAGAAATTCGACCCATCGGTGAAGCTCGAAAGGCCATCGCCGAGAAGAGCGCCGCTCCAGGCGGAAAGGATGAGCCCTATGATTAATACTGGCACCATGGCACAAGGTAGAAGTTCACCATTTGGGTGTGCTAATTAATTTGAATTAACATCTTGTGTAATTTAATTACTTTATGTGAAACTCTTACTTGTATTAGATCTAGGGTTTTGATTTGGGTCTTGGAAAATCAGCAGTTCTTCATACTTGGGTTATTTCCTTGAGAGAGTACTATTTATTATGGTATAATGCCCTTGCATGGCAAACCAAAAGTGACATTCTAATATAAGTATCATTGTAGTTCAATGTGAGCATTCTCACTTGTTTTTACATCTAACTTATTGTTGCAATTAATTATTGGAATAGATGATTGATTTTATATTGAATTTTGTAACATTTCAATTAATTTTGAGCAAATTTTACTGTTATTTCTGGACTTATAACCCCACTCACAACTATAAACATATTAACATTAATTATAAATTGATATTTTAATCCTAAAATTAACTTCATATATTTTAAAATGAGTGAAATTAGTTTGATTTAGACATTGTGTCTATAATTATGAATAAATGAATAAATGAATGAAAAAATATAAATTTTTTATTGGTTTTTTATGTTAGGTATGAATCATTGCCTGCATTATCATGGATGAGCAAAACTCGAAGAAGGCAACTTTTTCTTTCTTCTTATCACAATGATGATTTTCTCTTTATATCTTTCTTTGTTTTTTTTTTTAATTTTTAATTTTTAGGTTGAAAATGACATCATAGAAGGAACATTCTCTGCGTCACTATTAAGCAGTCCGTAATTTTCTTTTCTTCACAGAATATATTTTCCGAGAAGTGTAATGCATGTGGTACATTAATATCCACACAAAAAAGGTTCATTAAGGTCACATCTAGTTAAGGTAGTAACCCCATCTTCTGTACCCAACTCTTTCTCGAATCTCCATCAACCCCACGTGCAAGATGAATCCCACAATTCAACATCTTTCAAAAATAAAGTATGAAAAATTTTATTCTTATGTGAATTTCCCTTCGAATCATCCACTCATATTTCTAAATTTGATTTTAAATTGCAATCTATTATTATAATTTTATTATATTTGAATTATTTTATATAATTATAATTTATTATTTTTTTAATTTTTTATAATTATAATTGTACCCGTAATTTAAGATTAGATTAATAAGTTTTTAATTTTATTAGTTGATGTTTATAAAAGATTGAAGAGAGAAAAAAAAAAGGAAGAAAGGAAACTTAGAAAATAAATTAGTGATTGATGAGCAATATTGTGTTTTGGGGTTTGAAGCATAATTAACTTTTAAGACAGTTATCATTTGAGTTAGTTAAGTGCTACAAGTTCGTTAAGCAATGATTGAAGACAAATCTCTTGGGAAAATAACAAAGAAGCCAAATTAATTTTCTTTCCTTGAAAGGACAAAGACAAATTGGGACCTCCCAAGCATATATACCAACCGCATGTAGTTTAGAAAGATAGAGCAGTGAAAGAGGAAAAGGAGAGAGAGAGAGAGAGAGAGAGAGAGAGAGAGAGAGAGAGAGAGAGAGAGAGAGAGAGAGAGAGAGAGAGAAACTAAGTTGTGTTTTAACTGAATAGGGTACACTGCAATAGGATCGTTTCTCTTGGAGGTCCCAAGGGATGAGAATTGAAGCCGACACAGAGTATCTATTTTTCACTCTCTTTTGATGTTTACTGTTCTCTCCATTTATTCCCTTGGAATAATCACTGCACCATATCTCTCTTCCTACATCATAAAGTAGGTTCAACACTTTCATACTAGTCTTCAAAAACTAGTATGCATTTATCATGATAATGTTATTAATTTTAAACTTATCATATATGATTTAAAAATAATGTTTGTCCTAACTTTTCAATTTATATTATACACAGAGATATTGTTATTGTGTATCGTTTATCAATTATAAATTATTATAATTTTATTTTATAATAATTATTTTTATATTTATTCATAATTTTATTAATCATATAATATAACTGTAATCGTGATCATAATCATCATTTGAAATCATGATGTTACATGTTTGCAACTTTAGTAAAAAATGATAAGTATAAACTTGATTGAAATGTCCCACCATGACAATTAACAGCATGCATATTGAATATTAGAGAAATTTCAAAGAAAAAGAAAATGAGTAAGATGGAGATTAAACAATTATTCATACCATGAGACCGACTTGTAGTAAGAAGATTGGTTTGAAAAAACTATTTGTTTCACATCTAGAGATTTTTTTTCTTTTTAATTTCAATGAGAGATAAAATAAGAAATATGTAAAAATTCACGATAATATAAGTGTCATACAATTATAACATATGTATTTGTTTATTTATCTTCCTTTTTTTTTTCTAAGTAAAATTATAATTTCTACCCCACTCTCTCTTACAGAATTAATTAGGGTTAGAGGACCTGCAGGGGGGTGAAAGTTTTCCCAGCTGCTTACGGATGATAAGAAAAAGACAGACAGCAGTTCTAATAGCAGCAGTCTGAACACATCTTTTGATACTTGTTATCCGTAGGTTCATGTAGACTCTACGTAGTAGCCTTGCCTTCCACTGCAACCTTTGATTTTAAATATAATATACATATCCGTATATGCACACACACTGTCTCTGGCTTTCTTTGCTTTTTTTTTTTTGCTGTTTCTTCCTTCCTTTTCTCTGATGATATTTGTAATGGTAGATTGGATCCATTGTTATTATTATTATTTGAGCAAATTGCATTTAATTTAGTCTAATTATATTAATACGTCTCTATTTTTAAGAATTATATAATCATCTTTTTTAATTTTTTATTTTAAATTTATATTTAAAAAAATAAAAAAGATAATTATATAGTTTTAAAAATATGAGTGTCAATATAATTTATCCTTTTTTTTTTAAAAAAAAACTAATTAGTCTGTTAACTATTTTTATTGTGGAAAATTTCATTTTCAATCTAAAAGCAAGTTCAAGAATACAATTCTTGTGTTCGAATTGTGAATTCAGTTAAATTAATTTCAGTCAAATATACCATCAAATATAAACTCATAACATTAAAAATAATAATAAATTTCCTTACCATCTGATTGAGCAAGAGCTTGTTGTTCATTGAGCTTCTCTTTGTAATGAAAAAAAATAAAATAAATGATAATGGCACAACTTTATCGGTTGCAGAGAAATTTTAGGCACTGCAAGTTGGCAAGAAAGCTCCCTCACTCCACTAGTAGTACTCACAGAAAGAGAGAGAGAGAGAGAACGAAAGAGGAAAAGCTAATAAAGCCTAAAGGGAAGGAAGAATACAACGCACTTCCATGAGTGCACATATCGAGGAAGCTTCTATCTTTGTGTTCACAAAGTTATGAGTCTTACACTTAAAGCTCTACCGTGATGCACTTACCAACCTTCATTTTTTTTAGCATTCCTGCTCTTATTTTTTCATATTCATTATCTTACCAGAGACTGCTTTCTTTCTAAATTAACGTAAGGAAGTTGAATAGTCACTTGCATGCACGTTCTTCCATGCACATGTAAATCATTGACAGTTCAATCCAAACACTTTGTCGTCTGTTTGTAAACAACTAATATATTGTGTTCTGCGATCCTCTGATCTAGAAATTATGGATACATAATTTTCTTTATTAGTTGTATAGTGATATTTATTTGCATATTTGAAATGTATTTGGTATGCCATTTTTTATTTATATCTTTTTTTTCTTTTAAAATATCATATTCTTCTGATTATGTTCGTGTTTATTATTTCCATACATCCTAAATTATAATATTACGCATACTATTATTGTTACAATCACATCATAATTATAATTTTTGTTTTTACAATTTTACACTAAAAATTATATATTTTTTTTCATATTTATTCAAAATTGTACTAATTGTAAAATAATCATAATCCTAATTTGGAATCATATAACCTATCTTTAAATGGCTTCAAGTGTAGAAAAGGTTTAAAGAATTCCCTATATCTCAGCCTCGAAGAAAGTAAGGTCCAGAAGCTTCTTTTGTGCCCCACCCTCGTCACATGACACCATATCCATAGCCCTCAGTTATCTCTTCATCCACTAATTTTACCCGTTTAGACAAAAATCATATGACCACACATAACCAACATTATTTATGATTAAATGATCATTACTTCTTATGATAAAATAATTAATTTGATATTACGTTGTGCTAGTTACACTCGTAACTCAATTCCCTTCACATTTACAATCTCAACTATGGAATTTAATTTCATGGCAGTGTCAACCGAAGTGATTCCGTAATATCTTTTTAGCAGAATCGTTTAGATAAATGCAAGATAATGATCTAAATAATAGGAAAGAAATGTGATTTTATTTTCTTAGTTTTTATTATGTAGTTCATTGATTTAGGTAAAAAAAAATGTTTAAAAGATGAAATTAAATGATTGTCATCACTTTGATGAATTTGTTTAGTATTCTATATTTTTAGTTATTTTTATGAGGGCACCCTTGGAATTTTTATAATTTACTGTAAACATGACTACCCTAATTATAATATAAATCTGCTCTTAAGTGAGGCCAAAGTGTGAATTGTTGCAGTCAAACAAGATTATTTTTTTTTCATATCTAAGCCGACAAGAAACAGTCTGTCTTCCTTAACTCTTTATTTTTGAGCTGAAAAGAAAGCAAACAGAGAAACACGGAAACAATGTGGCCTCCATAATCTATAACATGTGTCTTTGACGTCCTATGGCTCTTTGCTTCCACAAATATTGCCTAGTTGTTGGCCAATTAGAGGACTCCTAATATTATATTAAAAGCAATGTTGGGTTTTAACTATAATACTAAATTAATATTATATTATATGCTTTAAATTTGCTTGCAAAAGCAAAAGGAAAAAGACAACAAACCCCTTTTTGTTAACAGAAGTTTTACAAATTAAGATTATCTTAATCCTTTCTTTTATATTGTTTTCTTTTTCTTTCTTCTCTTCTTTCGGTCTAATTGATATATCTTTGATTTGCATCCTCCAATCCATTGTAAGTATCTGTAATTACTGACGAATGAATTGCATTTGTCAATTAAAAGGAAAGAAAGTTCATCAATTCCGAGATTTTGATAGTGATTAGATTGATTTTTTTGGTGATTATAATTAACTAGCTTTATAATATATGTCTTTACTTTGTAATCAAGCAATGTGAAATTAACTTTTTCTATGCTGAGGTAAAGCCTATATATAGAGATTAATTCCAATTTCCATTATCCTTGGAAAGTATAAACTCTCCAAATTTGGAAAATGACATGCTCTCCATTGATTGATTTAATGTTTAAGATTGCTTTATATCTATCATGCATGTTTTCTCATTCATAAACTAGTTATGCTTTTTTTTTCCCTTTTTCCTCATACATATTGAAGACTAATAGATAACAACCATATATTGATCTTAAAATTGAAGATAATCATTTTATTCAAAGAATTGTCTCATTGTCAAAACAATGGCTTATATTGTGAATAGAGATATTTGGAAAATGTTGTTGATGAATTCGATGTTACAATCTTATAGCTAGTATTAAATTTGAAGTGTAATCACCAACATCTTTAATGGTATAATGACATTTTATATAATATTAGTGTTTTCCTTTTTTAATATGTTGAGCTTAAACCTAAAATGTTTTTATTCTAAGTTCAAACTTGAGAACATTACTTATATGTAACTTGATACTTCAGTTATCACAAAAAACCCTAACGTGTTATAGCTTAAGTTAACTCTAACTCATAAGAAATAATTAAAGTACAACCTTATAACTATTACCTGCTAAAGTTTGTTTCTATTCTATATTTCTAATCGATATATTTTCGTATTGAAAAGCACATTATTGTTGATATAAAGCTCATTCATTTACTGATACCTGAATCTAAAGCTAGCTAGCATATCTCGCCCCACAAAATGTCATTGAGTTTTGAATTAAGTAACGTGTGATAAAAAAAATTAATTCAAAAGATTTGAATTAAGTAACGTATGATAAAAAAATTAATTCAAAACCCAGTTGACAAAATGGGCATGGACATATATATAATCAGGATCTGGAGCTGAGCTACTATATGCAACTAGTTCAAGGAAAATGCAAAAGTTCATCTATGATATTAAATGCAAAAGTTTCATGTTGTGTTGTAACTATCGTTTGATGTTGTGTTGAATTAAGATTTCTTTTCTCGTAAGAAAATGTTACTATTATTGTTGCTATAATGCTGCCACAATCGAATTTTGTCATTAACATGGTCTAAATTGAATTTTCCCCCCCTTAGTATCTAGAATTACAAAAGCAGCAAATATTACTAATATTTAAATCATGATTGATACAAGCATATATATTGTCGCATTTCTTTGAAAATAATATGTAATTTAAACCACTTTGAATAATTTATATTTGTTGGGAATTATTTGATCCCAAAAATCAGCTTTCGTGAAGATCTAAATGGACTGTGTCAGCGTTTCAAAGTTTGCCTCGTTCTTTAGTCTTTACAAGTCATACTTAGTATTATATCCATTGGTGCTACTGATTTTAGTAAACAAATGTTACTTTGCTTTCTTTTATAAAAGAAGATGATTGGTTTAGAACTCATTCAAGGGACGACAACTGGCATGGATTGTTATGCATATTCTTATATTATTGACATTCTTCCAGAAAAAAACAAAACAAAAGGAAAGGGAGGGAGGGGATTGCCTGCTAATAAGCATGTTGCAATATTGGCTACTTGGTTATTTCATTTACAAAAGCTAAAAACTATTCACACTCAAATTATGAAACTTTTAAACTTTTCAAAGTAAATAAACTTTTTTTTTTCCCTAGCCATCATTTGTTTTCCGCCAATAAATATATATTTTAATTAATTTATTCATTCAAATGAATCAGAAGATAGATCCTTTACGCTTGAATTAAAGGATTCACATCTCTTGATCTAATTCTTAAGAGATATTTAACTTCAGTTATTTGAGAATAAACCTACAGCATAAATTTTGTCTATAGTTTTAAATTATGATATGTAATCATAATTTTTTTACAACAATTATATATATCATCCCACGGTTGTTTGTAAATTTAATAATTTTAATCGTAATTTAAAACTATAGTCTCACTCTTTCAGCGTATATTTTGAAGCTCATTCCTCCATGGTTAAAAACTAACCCCTTACAATAAATAAAGTTTACAATTTAATTAGCCAATCAAAAGGGCATGCATAGATGAAAATGATTTCTTCCAATTGAGGCCCGTAGTTATCTCATTTCAGAGTGTAACTATCATACAATTATATGCAGGACAATATGAGCTTTCTAAAAGATATTAAAGAGGAAGAAGGTATTGTGGAATGGAATCCTATGCTAAAATCTTGTTTTGGGAATTATATTTGTCTAAGTCCTACAAAACGATATTCTCATTCTAATCTTATTGATGTCCTTCTAAGATGAGGACTTTTCTCTTTCCTTTTCAAGTAAGGCTCATGCCTTTAGGTCATCTGCCTGCTTCAGAACCTTTCAGTATTAAAGTCATAATATCTAACGCCAAGCCCACCTATATAATCGAATTTTGGTCGTAATTTATTTAGATATATTAAGAATCAAATTAAGACATTTCTTTTACCACAATCGCAAGTTTAGGTGACAATTACATAGAACAAACACTACATAATTTTTTTTTTCTGTTTGTATTTTACATAATTGTTATAGATGATCAATATATTATCAATTGAGCTTGAATTTTTTTTTTTTTTTAAAAAGGAATGTGCTTAAATTTATAGTAGTATAAACGTATAATATGAACGGATTGGATTTAGATTGATCATGTCTATATGGATTTGGGCTTATGCTGATTAATGTGCATAGCCCACATTCTTAATGAATAAAAAATAAAAGTCTAGCCCGATCTTTGAATGGGCTAGGCTGGTCCGGTCTGTGGATTGCCACAATTTTTTTTGACTCTTGGCCTCATGCCTTTGTTGTAGGGTTCAGAGCATGAACAAGTTATGTCCTTGGGCGGACAGCAGTGTCCATTTGGTCTCGGGCCTTACTTGCTAAACCTTCATTGTTAGGTTTCCTTTCTGTTTCTTTTCCGGGAATTTTGGCCTAAGCCTGCTATGGTTTATGTCCATTCAGTGATCAATCCCGTATACATTTTCTTAAATATCTCTATTCTGGTTCATCTTCACTGCTATACCTTTTTTTTTTCGTATTAACCTAGAAGAAATTTGAATCTAAAACTTGTAATAAATTATCTAAACTCCTCACTCTGAATCATATCCAGTGGTTTAATCAATTTTATTTTTCCCGACAACGTCCAAATAGCATTTAATATTTTCCTCACATAAAAGGCATGCCTTCCTCCCATAATTGAGATCATTTAAAGTGTAAGATGTATTTTAGAGGGCAAAATATATTATTATAACTGTTATTAAAAAAATTAACGGTTCAGAATTTAATAAATAATGATTAATAAAAATTAATTTTTAAATTTGTAGCTATCCACTCTTTTGATTTCCTCACTCGTTGTTGTTAATGATCACTTTACTCTTTAAAGCATATTTTTCACTTTAGAGGAGTTTAATCTCCTATCACTAAGAATACAAGTCAAAATACAATTTTTTTATAAATTACAAAATTTTTTATATTTATTATCATTTTTATATAAAAATAGATTTTTTAAAAAAGTTTGAAATTACAAAATTATTAAGAGGATTACAATTTTCTCATATTTATTGCACATGAAAATTTATAAAAAAATAATAAAAATTGGAGTATGTTTCGAAGTGTTAACCCGCACAAACCATACTCTTGTGTCTTTCTCGTAAGTCTCAATCCTTGATCAATTTTTATCATGCACGTAACTCGACGAAAACCACCTCCACCCCCTCGTGCTTGTATGACAGTATGAGAGGAGGAAATTAATCAAAGAAAAGGGAAAAATGAAAGGTGAATTTCTTATTTTAGGGGAAATTGCATAAATAGGAATCTGCTCCCCTACTTTAGTTGTTTGGTTGCAACTTCACGACTCTTCTAAAATTACATTTGTTTATTTATTTAAATGCTCTTTCTTGTATTCAAATATTAAGAATAAACTCAGTCAGAATGGTTGTAACCTAATTTATTGATATGAAGTATCAAATAGTAGGATCTAGCTCATGATAAGTGACAAAGTAATAATAGTTAGATTGGAAAGGTTGTAATCCAGCACTAATATATGTGCAAAAAAAAAGGACAAATAACAAGATTTAATTCATAGAAATTGAGTAAGAATAAAAAAAAAAAGTAGTAAGAAGGATTATAACCTAACTTATATAGAACGATAAACAATATGATCTAACTCATATAGAAGTTAATTGAGCATTAAAAAAAAAAAAAAAATTCGATACATCAAAATGATGGTAACGTAACCTAATTAATTCAGATAAAAGAAAAACATGACAGAAGATTATATTTCCAGGATAAAATTATCAAATTCTAAGACTGACAACAAAAAGATTAAAGTAAGGCAGTTGATTGTCATGGATTTCATAAAAAAGAACGGATATGATATAATATGTGTAAATTTCAAGGCCAGTTGAATGAAATTTCTCCAATTTATTTGTAACTCATATGTTTGGAGGGGGAGATTGAGAAGGAAAGTTATGCCATGGCTTTTTTTTGGGAATTTTGATTAGGGGGAAGAATGTGGGTTTCAGATTTATCTTCCATAAGTATTGAATACCATCCATTTTTCACTATTTTGTATTCCTTCAATTGGGGTGTTGAGTATTTTCTAAATATTCAAATAAGGGAAAGGGAAATCATCTTTTATGCTATGCTTAGATGGGGAGAATGGAGTGGAAGGTGAGAGAAAAAAGGTTATGTAATAATGTTTTCCTTGATCCAAAGTCTCAATTAAAAAGGGAAGGTGATTAGAGGTTAACGACTAATTTTCCAAAGTTCTGCTTTCCACCAATTTGTGAATTTTGAGGGATTCTTTGAACATCCAAATAAGGAAAAAGAAGGTTCTTTTCTAGGTTTCATTTGTTTTTGTTGGAAGACATTTTTCCTAGGAAAATCTCATTTGCTTGTACACAAGTAAAAGATTCTCATGCCACTTATGTATCTTGTGAGTCATGACTAATGAAATAATGCATAATACTATGATAACGGGGAAAGCAACTTCTTCTTATAAATAATGAATGTTATTTTCTGTCATATTCCCTACATATAACATTGAATAAATACAGATTTTTGTTATTTTAATATTTTATAACTATTAACAAAAGTAAATGATATTATTATTGGAATTTGCATATGTGAACTATTTTAGTTTAATTAAATCATATATTATCGGATTGAATGAATCAACAATTAATTATTATGAGTCAATTAATTATGTGAACAAATTATTAGACCTATAATGATACTTAAGTCATTGATGGATTTTAATGGTGTAAACTTTATCACTGAGCCAATGATGTTGGGTCAGTTGGTCTAGTAGGGTTACAATAAGGTAGGTCCCTACTTAAATCCTAGTAGAACTGTAGTTACCCTATTGAGACTTCAAATTTAGTTTTCTTCTTTTTTTTTTTTTTCTGCTAGTGTTATAAGGAGTAAACATGATAAAGTAGTACTTTGTTATCATAGATTTTCACGTAATATCAGGTACAATTTTGTTATTATTAATTAAGTTTATATGTATAAATTTGATAAATTATAACATAATTCAATTGATCTAGTGAATTGGTTATTTTAATTTATCCAGTTTTTTCTTAACAATTGGTATCAGAGCTAAGTTTTTCCTTTTATATTACAAAGGCTCAAATTTGTGTTAATTTATTTTTTTTTGGATTTTATGTAATCCATAATTTGTGATGTAAAATTATTGTAGATATGAAAATATGAGATTTATTTATGTTTTGACTTAATGTATTTTTAAATTGGTTACAAATTTTCTTTGTAAACCTTTTTGAGGTGAAATCATAATTAATGAAACTTGAATTTTTTTTCCAAAAAATTCAATTCATAAATTTGAGAGATTTGAAGAATTTTTGTTTTCAAATTAATTTGTGATTGCATCGCAAGATGTGCAAAAGGCACAAATCAATTTGAATAAATACTATTGAAAAGATGAATTATCAAAAATTTTATATATCTATTTTGACAGGAAGTTTCTTTTTCAAAGTTTTGTTCAATTATAAGGTATTTGTTCAAATTGATTTACATTTAATTGATAAAATGATGTGGTAAACAAAAGCTCTTAATCAATTTTGGGAAGTTTGAATTGTTATAGCATCAATTTTCAAATTCTTGAAAATTTTTTTTTCCAAAAACTTGAATTAGTTTTAGTTTTTTCTAGTTGCACAAATAAGTGCTAATTTTATGAAATTGATGGAGGGTTTTGATGGAGAATGATATGGGTAAAACCATGTATGCAAGAATTTTGTAAAAAAAAAAAAAGCTGAATGGAAGGAGTTTACAAACGACGTTTGGGTTTGATTATATAATTGCTTTGGTGGTGTGTGAGGTCAAATGCCACTATAGAGGTGATAGATGGTAATAAAAATTATACTATTGTGCTCCACTTTTTGAGTTTTATTTGTGATAATTTTTTTTAGATTTTTCTAAAAATATAAATATTTACTTATTTTTTACCCAATTTATTTAAGTAATTATTTAATGTTATTTGGGCATGAAAATTTCATTATATGTTTGCCACATATTGCAATACTATCTTTAATTTTTTCAAAACTTTTTGGAAATAAAAATATTTTATTTAATTATTATCCTATTTATTTGAGCATTAATTCATATTTTTTGGATATGAAAATTTTATTGTATAATTCTTACATATTGTACTATTATATGTAATTTTTGTGGATTGAATTGATATTTTTGCACATTTGAATATTTTTTGGATTATTGTGTATAATTTATAAAATTATGAACAAATTAATTTTGCTTATATTATGCAACAAAATTTTGCACAATTGTTACTTATCTATCATGAGACTAGTTGCATAAAATTTTGCTGAAATTAAATTTTGGAATTGTATTTAAAAGAGTGCTATGTTAGTACTATATATGTCGTATCGGAGTAATATTATTAACATAGTTTATTCGTGATAATATGAGTATTAGAATTATTTATTATTTTTTTAAAAAATTTTAAATATCATATTGATGTTAGGTTTTAGGAATGTAGCATTTAATTTTTGTGTTATATTATGAAGCCTAAAATATCTTAATGGTGTTGGATTTCATAATATAATATTGTTTGGAATTGCATAGTTACTGAGGAAATATTATAGCATGATTATGTTGAACATGCAAATTTAGAAATTTATAATAAATTTTATAAATTATTATTTTTTCGATCTTTTGTTACTCATGCAATTGATTATCGTGAAGATGGTAAATGAAACTAATTATGAGGATATGATTGAGTGGAGGATATCGAGGTTAAATTGTTGATATCATATCTAACAATCACAAAATTTCATATTTGGCATAGAGAGAAGGAGAATTAAAGATAGATGATGATTTTACTGCTGCACAAGGGCTCTTTGTAGAAAGTGGACACACTCTAATAGACTGTACCTTATGGTTATGATGTATACTAAGGATAAAACCATCATAAAAGATATTGCTAACTCTCCAAATACCAAAGTGATTATAGATTTTATAACCAATAAGTTTGTAAAGTTTGAATGAATGCTCATCCCTTTTTGTCAGAGAAAGTACTATTTATAGTACATGTTGTTTATGGAATCACCTTACAGAGATACAAAGTTTCAAATCTCACCACATTTTATTTTAAAGATAAAATATATCAACAAAAATTTTATTATATTTCACAAATAGTTCTTCTTCTGCTTTTTGCATGAAGCTTTTTCATCCATAAGTATGAACAATGTTGTTTGATCCTCGATTTACCTCATTCCTTATGCTTAGTTTCTATTATCCAACTTTCAAATTGAAATAACAAATTAATGTATTTTAAAAAAATTAACTTTACAGCAACTAAACTAAAGGTTTACCAACTTACCAATCTGTTAAAGTCTATAAAGTCATAAGATAATGCCAATCTTCTTTTTCAATATTTGGTGGAACATTTACACGTGCTTCATCCAGATACTCATATAACATAAAATATTTTTTCTTCAGCAAAAACAACTAAAAGTGGAAGATCCATTATTGAAAATTAAAAAGACATATATTGTGTTCAAAAATATGCTTTCTTCCATTTTTAGAAAACAAATTATAAAAAAAATACATAAGGAAAAAAGGTAGGATTAATTCTTACTTACCATATCGCTATAAGCTTAAACATCTCTTTTTTTTTTTCTTCTGAAATATTTGCCCACTTTTTCACCCTTAAGTTGCATTTTGTATTTGTTTAATCACAGTTGTGCACTTTGACTTAAACAACTTGAATATTTGTCTATAGCTCTCTTAAATCTTCATGTGAGTGCATACTTGTTGCATTTTTTCTTTCTAACTAATGCAAGATTGCGTGTAGGTCCTCTTCCCCTCTTCTTTTCATTATTTAATGTTGTTCCATTAAAAGATTTTTGTGAAAAGAAGCATGACGTAGTAATTATAAGAACAAATTTTTTTTAAAAATACTTGAATAGAAACATAATTAATTTATATAACAATTAAAAACAATTAAAGACTTTAATAAATACCATGTACAATATTTTCAGTAGTATGTTGTGTACTAGGCTCATTTGCTCTTGACATGTTTTCATACCTTTCTTGATTAGATATTTACTTCCTCTTTTCGAGCCTAGATTGTGAATTGGATGGCCTTGATTGATGAACAAGCTTGTCTCCAACACTAATTCCTTTTCCAATAGGGAGCTTTTGTTAGATTGTTACACCTTTTCTCTTTTTACCACTTGAATAGCTAATTGTTTTACTTTTACTTAGATTAATTATGATTGATTTTCCTTGTATAACAATATATGTGTAAAATTATGTAAATAAAATAGGTAGTTATCTATTTTAAATTTTTTAGTAATTATTTATATATATTCCTTATTAGACTAGGTAATCTATTCCTTATTAGATGAGGTATTAGAATTTTTTTTGTTAACCATATCTTTTCATATAAATAAAAGTTTTCTAGTTGAGGTTTCTGTTAAGCCACTCACAAAATATCTAATTTCAAGTTGATATTAGAGCTCTTACATTGAGGGCCTCTCCTTTTTAGGGTTCCAATTCTTTTGATTTTTGACCTATCCAAAACAACCTTGTCTCTCTATTTTACTCTTGTTCCTTTCTACTCTTTCTCTTGAATGTCAAATAATTACTCGATTCTTTGACTCTCAACCATCATAAATCAGTCCTTAAGTTATCTAGAATTATTCATTTTACTTTTATCAAATTGATTTCATCCAAACACCAACTTAAACCTAAAATATTAAAAAAAAAAGGAAGCCATAACCTGAACTAGAAGCACAAAACCAATCTAAAACTTGAACTAGAAGCACAAAAATAGCTAGAGCCTATTTCTAGCTAAAAAAAAAGGCTACAAGATCAGATAATGATAACACCTCAAATAGCCAAGAAAACCCCAAACCTACTAATAACTTTTCTCTTTCTTTTACTGGCACACCAATTATATGTAATGAAAAATTGAATGGCAATAATTAACCTTCATGGGATGACTCTATTAAACTATGGTTTATGGCTAACAGAGTCAATGATCACTTGACCACAACTAGTGAAAATATTTATAATTTTGAGAAAGAAAATTGGAAGAAAATCGATGCACAATTGTGTATGTTATTATGGCAATTTATTATTCTGGAATTGATTGTCTATTTTTGTCTCTACAAGACATGTTATCTTTTTTTAGGAACAAGCCAAACAACTCTAACCAACAACATTCAAAGGATGTATAATGCAGCCACTAACTTAGTAAATCTCAAGCAATTTGACCACAACATGTCTACATATTTGACACTTGAAATTAGAAATTTTGTTAATGGCTTGAGAGAAACCTTAGCCAAAAAAATTTTATTTAAATTAAAAGATACAGTTAATAAATAAAACTAATACATAGTCTGATAAGGAATAGATTGCCTAGTCTAATAAAGAATAGATATATATAATTACTAAATAATTTAAAATAGATAGCTACCTATTTTATTTTTATAATTCTACACTCCCCCTCAAGTTGTAGCATATATGTCATATGCACCAACCTTGTTACAAATATAATCAACCCTTAGACCTCGAAGAGATTAGGTAAAGATGTTTACCAGTTGATCATTGGAATTGGTGAAGGAAGTCACAATGTCTCCTAACAAAAAATTTTCTCAACCAAAATGATAATCAATTTCTATTTGTTTGGTTCTTTCATGAAAAATTGGATTGGATGCAATGTGCAAAGCTGCTTGATTATCACAAATGAGTTTTATAGGTCTTATCTCACAAAATTGTAGCTCTTGGACTAGTTGCTTTAGCCATACCAATTCATAAGTAGTTAGAGCCATAGCATGATATTTAGCCTCTACACTTGACCTTATGATTAGAGCTTACTTTTTACTCCTCCATGAGATCATATTTCCTTTAAAAAGGACATAATAGCCTAAGGTGGAATGTCTATCAACTGGTGATCTTGCCAAATCAGAATCTGTATACCCAACAATTTCAATACTTCCTTTGTTTTCATATAACAATCCTTTCCTAGGTGCCTTCTTGAAGTATTTGACTATTCAAATAATTGCTTCATAATAATCATCGCAATGAGAACTCAAAAACTGACTAACAACATAGACCACAAAGGAAATGTCAGGTCTAGTGACAGTGAGGTAGTTCAATTTTCCAACCAATCCATGATATCTTCCTAGATTTGAGTACAACTCCCCTTAGTCTAGTAGAAGCTTAACATTAGGATCCATCAAAGAATCTATAGGTTTATAGTTTATCATCCCTATCTCCTCCAAGATGTCTAAGGCATACTTTCTCTAACAAATAATGATCCCATCTTTTGATTGGGCTATCTCAATCCTAAGAAAATACCATAACTTACCCAAATCTTTTGTTTAGAAACATTGAAATAGATGCTACTTTAACTGATTAATGCCAACATGATAATTTCTAGTGATGACTATATCATCCACATACACCACTAAAAATATGCAAAGATTAGATGAAAAATGTTGATAAAATACTAAATGGTTAGCTTTGCTTTGAATCATTCCAAATGCTTCAATGACTTGACTAAATTTTCCAAACCAAGCTCGAGGTGATTGTTTCAATCCATATAAGGACTTGTTTAGGTGACAAACTAGTCTAGACTCCTCATGAGCAACAAACTTAGGAGGTTGCTCCATATACACTTTTTCTTGTAAATCACCATGAATAAAGGCATTTTTAATATCTAACTGATGAAAAGGCCAGTTGTAAATGGCAACCATGGAGATGAGTAGGCATATGGGGATAATTTTAGCCATAGGAAAGAAAGCATTAGTATAGTTAACTCCAAAAGTCTGGGTTAGCCTTTAGCTAGAAGACAAGCTTCAAATGTTCAACTTTACCATCGGGGCCAACTTTCATTATGAAAGCCCATTAAGATCTTACAAATGTTTTACCAAGAGGTAAAGGAACAAGGTCCCATGTTACATCAGAGTCTAGAGCAATTATTTCATTAATTATAGCCTTGCATTAACCCGAATGAGAGAGAGCCTCCTCAACTATCTTGGGTATGGAAATAGAAGATAAGGTAGATACAAAGCTATAATAGGTTGGTGATAAGTGATGATAACTTAAGAAATTGTAAATGGGATGATGGTTACGAGTGGAACAATTACCTTTACGAAGAGCAATGTGAATGTTATCAGGAGGATCTGTGGTCTGTGTGACTGTGTGGATAAAAGGCGAGTCACCTGGTATTTTTATAGGAGCCTCTTCAATGTCTACCATATGTCACTGGTAAGCGAGAAATGAAGGATAGGAGTTGAGAAATTGGTGATTCTAAAGAGACAAATTGAGGGGTGGGTAGAACTTTGGAGATTATAGAGGACTATATTGATGTGGTGAAATATGAAGATGTTTCAAAGAAGGTAACATATGCTGAGACATAGTAATGATTCAACATTGTAGAGTAGCATTTGTATCCTTTTTTTAAGATGAGAATACCTTAAGAAGACATATTTGATAGCTTTAGTAGATATTTGGTCGAGACTTGGAGAAAGATCATAAACAAAACAAATATAACCAAAGACATGAAGGGGAATAGGATAAAGGGCTTCATTAGGGTACAAGATATCATGAGGCACTTGACCATTTAAAATAGAAGATGGCTTGCAATTAATGTGACTACAAGTGGTGAGAATGGCATCACCCTAAAGCTGAATAGGAACATTATAATGTAGTAGGAGGGTGCATGTTATCTTAATTAAATGGTGATTTTTATGTTCAACAATTTCATTTTGTTGAGGAGTATGAGGATAAGTAGATTGATGTAAAATACCATGAGAGTATAGATAAGAAGAAAATTTAGTTAAGAAATATTCCCTAGCATTATTACTATGCAATATTTGGATAAACATGCTAAATTCACTTTTAATCTCAAAACAAAAGGATGCAAAAATAGAAAATAATTTTGAACAATCTTGCATTAAATATAACCAAGTGCATATTAAATAATCGTTAGTAAAAATAAAAAGATAACAAAATCCTAAGGATAAGGTGACTCCATTTGGACCCTAAACATCAAAATGGACTATGGACAACGAAGACTCAACCTATTATTAATTCTTTTTAGAAAAGATGAACAGACATGTTTATCAAGTTAACATGACTCATAATTTAAAAACTATAAACTAGAAAAATGAGGATGAATTTTTTGAATCTTAGAAAGACTTGGATGACCAAGCATTGATGAAGTATTTCAGGGGATTCAAATGCAGAATATGCTATTGAAGTTGTTGAATAAAGATAATATAATCTACGAGACTCACTTCTTATGCCAATCATCTGTCTTGTACCCTGATCTTGTACTAGAAAAGAATCAATAGTAAAGTTAATTGAACAATTTAAAGAACGAGTAAGTTGACTAATGGAAATAAGATTAAAAGGAGAATTAAGAACAAAGAGAATAGATTTAAGACAAATTGATGAACTTGGTTTAGCTTACCCTATACCTTTAGCAACAGTTTTGGATCCATATGCTAAAGTAATTATATGAGAAGAGACATGAAGTATTATATAGGTGAAAAGAGATCGGTTACTAGCTATGTGATCAGATGCTCCAAAGTCTAGGATCCATGAATTATGTGTTTGTGATAGACAAGTTGTAGAATTACTAGTGGAAGCAGAAGCTATTGATGATTGAGCTTGCAAGAAGGCCTTAAATTGAAGAAATTATTTGTACTCAGAGTTTAATGATATATTAGATTGAGAATTCTGATTGTTCATCTTATTTTCAAATTGTGTAACATTTGTTAATTTATTCCTTTTCTCAACTAATCCATAGAGAAAGTAACAATGATCTTATATGTGCCTAGGCTTCTTGCAGTGTGTATAATAAAGATGATTACCACCAATGCCTCCAATACTATGATCACCTATATTACCATGGCCACCCCCTCAACCATGAGAACTAGTCTGTGAGATCAAGGTTAAAGCGTTTATAGAATTGTGAGTATTTGGAGGTGTACTAATTAACCTTGAAATCAAACTCTTAACTATAAGAACTTCTAAACTTGTAAGGATTTGATTATACACAGAGTCAGAGTTTGAATGAATCCCAATAAAGATAAAAACCATACATAGTTGATTTGGTATTAGTCGTGACAATTAATTTGTTGATATCAGATATGATTGTTTGCTTTTATTTAGATTAATTATGATTGATTTTCCTTGTATAACAATATATGAAAGTAATCTTTATCAATATAAATTGATACATACCAAAAAAAAAAAAATAGAAAAACAAATAAACAATACAAGACAACGTCTTGCACCCCATTTTCTTTTAAAAAATGTTTTAAAACTATAGATAAGTAGAGTATATTATAAGGAGATAAATAGATAAATTATAATCAAAATAAAAGTAATAGTAAATAGTAGAAAGAAGAGAAGTAATGAAAATACCTTCTCCTTCGTAATGGCTTTAGTCATGTCCATGCTTGACTTACTAAAGGTATCAATATTAGACTTTGGTTTTTTCAATGATTTCATTACTTTATTTGTAACTTTCACTTTCACTGTCATTTCTACTTGCAGAGATTATATTTATCTTCCTTTTTAAATACAATTCATAGTTTAATATGCTAAAAGTTATAAACAAAAATAAAGGTAAAAAGTGGACAATAAAGATAAATAGATTTGTACCACAAGATGTAAGGCTCACATTTGTAGTAAAACTTTAAATAGATCACACCTATTTGTGAGCAGTAAAATATGCAATCAGCTTTAAAATCTAGCCCAAGAAATAAAATATGAAAGAAACTCATCATAGTGAAGAGACAGATTCATGTACCAATCATGCCTATAATTGTCTTTATTCATATCATCTTTATCTATAACACTTGTATTTGCATCCACTACTAGTGCATGTGTATCCACTTGATTCCATGTTAACAAAATATTTTTACCATTGTCCAAAGTGTTTGAAATTTCCCTTTAATCACTTGGCATGTATTGTTGGTATGCTTCCAAGTTTTCTACCCTCTCATTTTCATTATCTTCTCGATCTTTAGGGAAAGGAATGTAAAAAAATATGAGGCATAACCTTTATGACACATAGCCAATTAGCATTACTAATGCCTTCAATATAAAAAACTTGTTCACATTGGTAGGCTAAGATAAATGGCTCATTTGTGTTCAAGTTACATCTCTTGTTCACAATGGTTCCCCATGTGCATAAACTTTGATTCCCTTTTCATAATTCTCCACATCCTACCAATCGCACTTGAACATAATCTAATTCTATAATTTTCATAATGATGTCATAATATTATCCACTTCTTTTGTGTGAAATTTAAAGTCATTGATGGTGAACCCCTTATAACAAATAACTTGTTGTGATGGACTATGTGCTAATTTCAAAAGAGCACTTTTATCTTTGTCATTTTCTTCAATAAACAAATATGTAACTTACAAACATTTTTAAAGGAAAGAAACATTAATATTGTTTTAATTTCAAAAGGAAATTTAAAATGATAGTAACTTGTGCTAAATATTCACACAACTTTCAAACCATCCAATAAACTCTTGTTCATGTTGTTTTTCAGTACTTGTAGGATTTTTTTGTTGTAATGCCAATTTGTGCTCCCTAATTACATAAAATTTCATTACCACTACATTAATTTAGCTAAGGTAGCCATAACATAAAGATAGAAGAACTTACTCAATAAATGGAAAAAGTTCATCACAATTTCTCTAGACACAAAGGAGAGCTTGCTTCCATTCTTCTAGGCTGAGATTTTAGACTAACTTACTTCTTTGAGTAGAACAACCATTTTGAGTAAAGATAGACAATTCTTCTAAATGAGTGGAACCACCATCTCAATTCTGTCTAGATTAGTTAAATTTAGTCTTTGTACCATAAAAATACCTTAAAAAAAGGGTCAAGCATTCATTGCAATGTATCCTTCAGCAATTGAACCTTCACGATAAGCTTGGTTACATACATAAGCTTTTAAAATGTGTAGATGCCTAGCATAAAAATTATGTATAATAAAGATCAAATAGTTAACACAAATATATGTTAACTTTGAAATTAAATATTAATTCATATGTTACCTCTCAATTGGATACATCCAACGATATTAGGCTAGAGTTGCAATCTTAGCTTCACTAGAAAGGTGAATAGGTAGATGCATCATGACATCAAAGAATGAAGGAGGAAAAATCATCTCAAGTTTGCATAGAGCTATTGCAATTTGATATCCCAATTCATCTAACTTCTTTATAGTTAACACCTTTAGGCATAACTCTTGCAAAAAAGGTGCATAACTCAAATATTGCATGACACACATTGGGAAACAAAAGTCCACATACTCCAAGTGGAAGAAAGTACTCAAGTAGAGCATGGCAGTCATGAATCTTCAATGCCAAAACTTTTCTCTCTATGATGTTAACACATCTCCCAATATTTGAAGAAGAGTACCCATTTGGAACCTTTATATTTTTAAGAAATTTACAAAAAATCCTCTTCTCATTAGACATTGTATAAAGAGAATTAGGTTAACGTGCCTCATCACCTTTATCAATTGGGTGTAAGTCTTTTCTTAAGCCTAAAGCTTTTAAGTCCAAACAGGAATTTAGATTATCCATTAGCTTTTCCTACATATTCATCAGTGTCTCAAGAACACTATCACATACATTTTTTTTTTAATATGCATAGGATCTAAATTATGATGAAGTTGTAATGTGTTCCAATAAGGTAACTTAAAAAAGATACTCCTTTTTAACCAATGGCTACTATGATTGATTTAAATTTGTTTCTTTTTCTTCATATGGTTTCCAAATGTGAACCCACCAAATCCACTAGCTTCATTTAGTACTTCAACTCTAGAAAGTCGTTCAGGTTTATGTCCAAATTCTTTTATTCTGTCAAACAAAATAATCCATTATTACCATCTATGTTTAATTGGCAAAAACCTTTGATGTCCTAAGAGACAATATTTCAACCATTGTTAAAGTAAAAAGATTTTTCCTCGGAATGATATGATGGACAAGCTAAGCCCCCTCTAGTATTCCATCTTGACAAATTTCCATAAGTCAGAAAGTCATTAATTGTTCACAACAATGATATGTGCATAATAAAATTATGTTTTCTACTTGCATCAAATGTTTCAACATGAACTTCCCATAATTGTTTTAATTCATTGATCAAGGTTTCTAAGTAAACATCAATGTCATTACCAAGACTTTTAGCCTTGGAATTAACAATGATAGCATGAAATAATGATATTTCATACACATCCATGGTGGTATGTTATAGGGAATTAAGAAAATAGGCCAAATGCTATATTGAGAACTCATGTTTCCAAAAGGGTTGAAGCCATCACTAGCCAAACTGAGTCTAATATTTTATGCCTCAATTGCAAAAAACTCATGCATTTCATCAATTTTTTTTTTCAAATTTTAGAATCAACTGTATGCCTTGATACCCCATCATCAACTCGTTTGTCATAATGCCATGTCATTTTAGAAATTATTTTAGTTGACATATGCAACCTTTTCAATCTAGGTATTGAAGGAAAATGACATAAAACCTTTTGATGTATCTTCTTGTACTTTTTAACCCCACCTTCATATTTCCATCTAGAAGATTTATAAATCAAACAAGTTTCTACCTTTAAGTATTCATTCCAAAATAGCATTCAATCATTTATGTACGCATCTATCTTTATGTAGTCAAGATCCAATCCTCTAATTATCTTTGTTGCTTTATAATAAGAGTTTGGCAAAATAACCACTTGTGGAAGTGCATCATTAAGCAATTAAAGCAACATAGTAAACAACTTATTACTCCAACCACCAAAGCATTTTATGTGAAACAACTTCATAAGAAAAGATAACTTTCAATATTTGCAATTGGGATATAGACCTTGCTCAAAATTATTTAGCAATTGATAAAATTTAATAGCATCATTGTTGGGCTCCTCCTCTAGATTGTCCTCACATTCACTAGCTACCCAAGCTTTAGTATTTTGAGGTCTAAAATGGTCTCTTAATAAATCATTAATGCCTACAGATCTAATGTATCATCACTATCACTTGCATCATCCGATAACACTATATCATCCCTGTGCATCAACCATTCTTCATGTTCCATACTCTAACAAATCACCTTCTACTTCATCTCTAGTTTTATTCACACAATTGTTGCATCTAACCCATAGACAATGGATTTTAGCATTCAAACTTGTATATGTATATGCAAAGTCTAAAAATTCTTTCACACTATTTCTATATTGGGGCAGCCTTTTATCTTGTAATTGCATCCAATTTTTATCCATTGTACTACTAAAAATTAAAAATTTGAGCAACCAACAAGATTATAAGAGAGATATAAATTAAAAAGTCTTAAAAATAAGAATATAAGTAAAAATTAAAAAGTCTTATTTCGTTATGCATGTTTTGAGGTGTGTTTTCTAACTAAACTAATACATGTCACAAAGCAATGCATCTTAATTTTTAAATTGTAGTTAATGTACCAAAAATATAATAATTAGAAATTCAAAAGCTAGAATTGATCATACTTGACCAGTTTCATCTATAAATAATTAAAACCAAGCATCCTAAATCACATGTACTGTCCCAGAAAATCTGAACTGGAACAGCTAAGCTAAATTAAATTATATGAAAGTAAAAAGGAATGGAAGACAACAATGAACAAACATTGGCATGACAAACTTTCACTCTCTTTAGGATCCTTTTCATAAGGAGAAATTTGTACTTTATATAGAACAGAATCTTATAACTCCCATCTCTGCACTAATGATCGAATTATGATTTATATTAGAAGTACAAATGTTGGATTTGATAAAACAAGTTTTAAGTTTCCTAAGGGTAAAAATCTCCAACAACTATATTTTATATTTTTGATATAATATGTATATTGTCAATTGTGATAGAGTTGCACAATATAACTGTGTATTCTAGATGCCTTCAGCTAGAAAAAGAAGCCTCAAGATCTGAATGTAGAATACTATGTGAATAACAATCAAGCCTGTTCCAAGGGCCAACTCAGTATCATTTTTCTAAAGAAAGGTAAAGTGCTTTCATATATTGTGTCAGAGAACCACTGCAGGAAATCCCATCACTGGTAGATTCTTCGAACAATAGAAACTATAATATAACAAAATGCACAAAAGAAAAAATAAAATAAAAAGATCGTTCACCTCATCTTCAACAGTTAAGGAAGAAGGACAAACTGTACAAGTGTTGGAGAGAAAGAGTCAGATCCAATTATTAAAAGAGAGATCTAACGGGATGTGTATTTTTCCCTCTTACATGTTGGACTTTTGTTTCTTTTAAGCAATTAGATCATATAAACCTTATGATATGGGTAATTGTAAGATCTTTTATATCATGCACAACAATTTTTTCATTTTTTTAAAAAGTGAAGATTTGAACTGACCACTCAATAGAAGAAATTCATTAGGTCAGTTTAATACAAGAAAGTCCTATGCGTGAATCTGTCCAAATCAACTTAGTTGGTCAAAGACAATTCATAATCCATGAAATAAACAATCATGCAGTTTAATTTACGTGTTTGGTGTCCTCATTGGATATCCAAAGCATTTAAAAAACTGTATTAGGTTTTAGACCACACTTGTGACAATGAACTCGGAAAGGTACTACTTTGGCGTGTTGGTGTATAATGGAGAATTAGCTAGTGAATTGGATTAGTAAGGAAACCAGAGTTCATATTGAGCTCATGCATGCAAACAATGAACTTTTTGACCATCAATGAACATTAAAAGACTCAAATTATGAATTGGCTTTGAATGAAATGGGATGTGTGGCTCTAAAAATTCTTCCTCTAGATTCTTTTATACTGTTCCATTAGTGTTATGATTATACATTATCTTGCTAAGGGATGACTACAAAATTTCTTTGGAGAGGTTTTTGCCAATTAGGGGCCTTGCTTAAGAACAAACTTGACAATCTCCACAGCATCAATCAATATTATATTGAAATCAAATTGCTATACTTGGTTGCAATTGGAATATGACACACAGGATGACACAAAGGTGAGCAAGCTTCAATAACTAGATAACATACCGTTATGTAGTTATTGAACTCATCCCAAAATATCTATTAATTAATTAATTAGTTAAAGATAAATCTTACTTACCGCCATAATTGTAGTGTTGACCTTTCCAGTGAAAACTACAACAACCTCTTCTCTTTGTCCATTTATATTAAAAAAAAAAAAGAATAAGATTCATGGTTTATGTCAACAAAATGGTTACATTGCTTAAGCGTGCATTACTAAAAACTCACAATCATAAGAAATTATGCTTCCAAGTTCAAAGTCTCCGTTGTTAAGTGAGAATAATTTACTTCATTGTATCTGCTGTCACGAGGAAGAGGAATTGTATGAAAATACTTCAAATACAATAGGATAAATATAGTAAACTAAGTGACTTTTTGATAACAATAAATGACTTTAGCTACATAAACCTTATTATATACAAATCACTCATCTAGATACATTTACTTTCACATTTAAAATATATACACATACAATAAACCTTAACAATATAATCCTAAAATACACATGAATTTTGACAAAGAAATTACAAAACTATTATTTCCAACATTTGCAGTCTATCTCTATCATAAGTAGTTTTCCCTTGTTGAAACACTTTATGTCCAAAATCATTTTTTCTTTTTGTATATGGCTTCAATTAATTTACTTAACAGTGAGTATAAGAAGATTTGACATAACACAAAGGAAAACTATATAAACTTAATTACAAATATACTCAATTATTCAGTTATTAGGTAGAAGAAAATTTATATAGAATGTGATCCAAAAAGTTTAAAGAAAGACACATAAGAGCAAGTAAGATATACATATATATATATATATATACACACACACACACACGTCCTTCCATTCTCTTTCTGAACCAATTACATGCATGATCAGCACATAATTGAACACACTGAATTTAGAAAATGCGAGAGTAAAAATTCATTTATATACAAAAGAGTTGGTTCATCATTTCATTTTGGATTTGGATGTTGGAATTTTTCCTATATGGACAGCCATGATTTAATGAATAATATATATTGGATCAAATGAATGTCACAATATTTAATTATTATGAGTTAATTAATTATGTGATCTAATTATTAGACCTATAATGATACTTAGGCCATCTTGGTGGACTTTAGTAGTGTGAGTCTTATCACTAGGCTACTAATGATGGGTTGGTTAGCTCAATAGGATTACAACAAAGCAGGTTTCTACTTATATCCTACTAGAGTTGTAGTTTGTTCCATTGACACTTCAGATACAATTTTTCTTTTCCCTTTTCTCTATTAGGATTATATGGAGTGAATCTACTAAAGAGATCTCATACAGGATACCACTTTCTAAGGAGTGTCTTGGACTATCATAGATTCTCATATCATGTCAGGTATGATTTTATTACTGTTAAATAAATATATATATATATATATAGATTTAGTGTATTATAACATGATTCAATAGATTCTTCAATTTGGCTATTATATTAATATCCAAATAAAATTAATAATTGGTATCAGAATCAAAATTTTTTTTGTTCATGTTACAAATGCTCAGATTTATGCAAATTTATTTATTTTTTTGTAATTTTATGTAATTCTTATGATATAAAATTATTATGAATATGAGAACACGAGATTCATTTATTACATGCTCTCTCACATCATAGGTAAAAGTGGTTGGAGTTTATATTTTTCTTACTATTGGAGACTCAAATGGTGGGTACTTGGAGTTTATATTGTTTTCTTACTATTGGTTGGAGAAAAACCTTAATAAAATAAATAAATAAATAAATAATAATCCATATAAAGTATTAAACTTGACATTTGAACTTGAATTTCAAATTCAACAACTTCAAGCTACACCATTGAGCTGAATAGCTTTTTATGCTTATGTTTTGCTTTCAAAAAGATAATATTGATTCTGAATTATTTGGGTTTGATTAAATTATGTCTATAATATTTTATCAAATTTTATTTTAGGTTGATTGTACCGTTAGCCTCCCCTCTTTGAGATGGTTTTAATGCATATTTTTCTAGATTTTTTTGGAAATAAAATTATTTTAATTACTTTTTGTCCAATTTATTTGATTGCCAATTGATATTATTTTGGTTTGGAAATTTTTCTATATGATTTCTACATATTACCCTATTTTCTAAAATGTTTCCTTTTTTTTTTTGCTATTGTCATGTTATTATTTGAATTACGTATGTTAACATGCATAGAATTATGGTTATGTAGAAATCATATTACTAATGCTGTTTGAGCATGAAAATTTATTGTATGATTCTTGCATATTATACTGTTATGTGTAATTTTTGGTGAGCTGATTTGATGGCATTTGTACATTTAAATATTTTTTGAATTTGTATGCAAATTTGTAAAATTATGTAAGAATCAAATTTAGGCTCATATTGTGCCATGAAATTTTATGCAATTATGTACTCATTTATCATGAAACTAGTTACATGAAATTTTGCCAAAATAAGAAAAATATAATAATAAAAAATTTGCTTGTATCTAGGAGAGTGCTATATCAATAATATGTATATCCTACTGGTATAATGTTATTGACATTGTCTGTTGGTGATAATATGAGTATCAGTGTTGTGTATTATGTTCTTAGAATTTTAAATGCTCTATCGGTGTTAGATTTTAAGAATGTAATGTTCAATTCTTGTATTATCTTATGGAGCTTTAAATACCCTATCGGCGTTAGGTTTCATGATATAATACTGTTTGTGATTGCATAGTCAAGATTTTGAGAGGAAAATTTAGCATGGTTAACATTAAACATGCATTATTGGCGTTTATGATTGATTTCATAAATCATTTTTCCTTAGCTTTATTATCTATGCAATTGACCTCTATGAAAACTTTGAATGGGACTAACTATAAGAACTGGGCTGAATCTCTGAAGATCTATCTAATGATCACCAATTTGGATTTTACTTTAAGAGAGGAAGAGCCTATGATTAATGATGAGTCTATTGATGCATAAAGGGCCCAACATGAAAGATGGACACATTAGAATAGGATTTGTCTGATAGTGATACAGTATACTATAGATAAGATCATCAAGCCGAGTGTTGCGGGCTCACAAAGTGCTAAGGCATTCATGGACTTTGTTGTTGAAAAATATGCCAAGTTTGATAAGGCTGAAAAGGGTTAATACCTTTCTTTACTTGAGAAGACTACTTATGATGGAGACAACAAAGTTCAAGAGCACATTATGAAATTGGTGCATTATTACAACTGGTTGAAAGGAATGAATGTTGACCTCAGAGATAGTTATTTGATTTGGCGTGCTTTAGAATCTCTCCCATTTTAGTTCTATATTCTGAAGACCTCTTACAATACCCAAAAGGGTGAATGGACTATCAATGAGATGATATCCATTGTTAGTCAATTTGAAGAAGATATAAAGAAAGGGAAGATTCAAGTTGTGAACTATCTTTCTCATGGTTTAGGTTTTGGACAAGAAAATAAGCCACCTCAGAAAGACAAGAAGTCAAATTTTAATTATGAAAGGAAGAAGAATGAGATGTGAGAGTGACATTACAAACCCAAGAAGTCTTCATTCAAGGGATCTTGTAAGTTCTACAAGAAGTTTAGGCATAAAAAGGTTGATTGCTTCAAATTCAAGAAATGGCTGAAAAAGAAAAAGAAAGGTAGTCCTTTAGCTCTAGTATGTTTTGCATCTAATACCATTGATGTTCCATCAAATACTTGGTAGTTGGATACTAATGCAACCATTTATGTAGCAAACTTTTTACAGGCGTTGAGAAGTCTGAGAAAACCAAGTGATGAAGAACTGATGATTAGATTAGGGAATGAAGATAGAGTGCAAGCAAAACATATAGGAGTAGTTTCTTTATTTTTATCCACTGGCCATGTTTTAGAACTAAAAGATACTATTTACGTACCTTCCATGAGAAGGAATTTGATTTCAGTTATTGCATTGAGCCAAAATGGATATTCTTGTCATTTTAGAAATAAGAACTTTAGTTTACTTTATGATTCTGCTCTTGTTGGTATTAGTTCTTTATGCAATGGTTTATATAAACTGAATTTGGACCTCGATTTTGCAAATTCCATAAATATAATTTTTGGAAAGAAAAGGGCTTGAATACATGAGAAATACTCCATGCTTTGGCCTAGACATTTGAGCCATATATCTCAACAGAGGATTGAGAGATTAATAAAAGATGGAGTTTTGCATGATACAGATTTCTCAGATTTTAGTTCCTATATTGATTGCATCAAAGGAAAACTCCCTACTAGAGCTAGAAAAGGGAAAAGAACTAGAAAACAAAAAGTTCTAGAAATGATCCATACTGATGTTAGTGGACACATATCACCTAGTGTCATAGGTGGATATAGATATGTCATCACCTTTATTGATAACCCTTAGTGATTCGGATAGGTAGAATTTCTCACAGAGAAGTCTGAGTTTTTAGATGCTTTTAAGAAATTCAAGGATGCAATTGAACTCAGAATGGGTAAACAGGTTAAGTGTGTTAATTCGAATAGAGATGGTGAATATTATGATAGATATGATGAGATAGGTAGAAACCCTAGTCCTTTTGCTAAACATCTACAGAAGTGTGGAGTAAAAGCTAGTTACACCATACCTGGTACTCCAAAACAAAATGGTATTGTTGAATGAAGAAACAGGATGCTCATAGATATGGTAAGATATATGTTAGCTCATTATTCCTTGCCAGAATTTTTGTGGGGAGATGCTTTGAGAACTGCTACCTATGTCTTGAATCAAGTTCCCAGCAAATCTATGCCCAAAACTCCTTATGAGCTGATGTATGGGAAAAAGCCTAGTTTGAGGCATTTTCATGTATAGGGTTGCATAGTTAAGGTAAGCTCATATAATCCATTCACTAAGAAACTTGATCCAAAGATCATAAGTGGATACTTCATTGGCTATTATAGCGAGTCTAGAGGTAGCAAGCTTTATTGTCCAACTCATTTTACAATGGCCATTGAATCAGATCATGCCATTTGTTTTGAGGATAAGTAGAAGAGTGGGAGTGAAGCACTTTGTGTTACTTCTTTTAAAGAAGAATAAAAGTTTATCCCACCAATGATTGTGGACCAGAGCATTCTCCCACTTGTGACCCAATCAATTGAAACATTTTAGATAGTTTTACAAAATGATCTAGCTTAACCAGTGATAGATTATAGAGAACCATATATTGTAACTAAAGAAATTCCTTTAAGGAGATCTCAAAGGGTACTTTGATAGATAATTTCAAGTGATTACATGATTTATCTATAGGAGCATGATTTCGAAGTCAATGATAATTCAAAGCCCATGAACTTTTTAGAAGCAATCTCTGGCGCAAACTTTTCTAAGTGGATGAATGCTATGAAAGATTATGAGATCTAATAGAATTGCCTACTAGTTGCAAGCCAGTTGGATACAAATGGATTTTTAAGACCAAGAGGAATGCTGAAGGTGAAGTTAAGAGCTATAAAGCTAGATTGGTAGCAAAGGGCTATACTCAAAGGGAAGACTTAGACTATAAAGAAACTTTTTTGGCAATTTTAACAAAAGACTCATTTTGAGTTGTTATGGTCCTGGTGGCTCATTTTGATCTAGAGCTTTATAAGATGGATTTTAAAATAGCCTTTTTGGATTGTGATTTGTTAGAAAGTGTTTATATGAAATAGCCATATGGTTTCCAAGAGAAAGGAAAAAAGCACTTAGTGTGCAAGTTGAAGAATTCCATATATGGCTTAAAACAAGCATCTATACAGTGGTATTTCAAATTTGATAAGTTAGTAACTTCTCTTAGTTTCAAGGAGAATATAGTAGATCAATGTATCTAATATTTGATTAGTGTGAACAGTTATGTGATCCTTGTATTGTATGTCGATGATATTCTCCTTGTAAGTAATTATATGAACCTGTTAAATGAGACAAAGCAAATGTTATCACAACATTTTGAGATGAAGGACCTCGGTGATGCCTCATTTGTATTAGGCATATAGATTTACCGTGATAGATCCTAGAGTATTCTTGGCTTGTCTCAGAGTTCATATATTGAGAAAGTGCTCAAAAGGTTCAATATGAATTCATGCTCTCATTGTTCTAAACCCATTCAAAAGGGTGAGTTTCTTTCCAAAGCCCAGTGTCCTCAAAATGATGATGAGAAATCCAAAATGAAGATGGTCCAATGTGCTTCCATTATAGGTAGCCTAATGTATGCTTAGGTATGTACACACCCTAATATAGCATTTATGGTCAGTCTACTGAGGAGATACTTAAGTGATCCTGGTCAAAGACATTGGATTGCTGCAAAGAAAGTTATGAGGTACCTACAAGGTACAAAGAACTGCAAGTTGACCTATAGGAGATATGATGATCTTATTGTCATAGGCTACTCAGATTTTGATTTTGCTGGTTTTCCAAATGATAAGAAGTTGACATCTGGATACATTTTCATGATGGCAAGATGAGCTCTATTGTGGAAAAGCATTAAGTCATCAATTACAGCAACCTCCATTATAGAAGCAGAGTCCGTTGCATGTTATAAAGCAACTCATGAAGCTATATGGTTAAGAAAATTTATATCTAGTTTTAACATTGTCAAGAGCATTTTGAGGCCCTTAACCATATATTGCAATAATGTTGTTGTAGTATGTTTCTCTCAAAGTAATAAAAGTAATGCCTGCACAAAATATTTTGATGTGAAATATGAATTTGTAAGAGAAAAGATACACAAGCATCAAACATGCATTAAGCATGTTTCCACGGATTGTAAGCTCATGGATTCACTAACCAAAGGTTTCATGATGCAAATATATCATGATCATGTTAAAAATATGGGATTGGCTGAATCTTTTGATGTTTTGAGTAAGTGGGAGTATTGTAATTGATATAATTACATTGGATATATTGTTTATCTTGAGATATGATTATTGAAATATTCATAATGAAATAT
>JANHAO010000510.1:0-40991 GCA_026873985.1 Saraca asoca | reverse complement strand
AATATCTCAAGTGAATGACTTTTCAAATGCCATGCATACCACTCAAGAGTCCCACATCCTCATCAGTCTTTGCTGCCATTTCTTTCGTGCCCTTGTCAATGGCCCACCAAGCCCTTGGAGTGCCTCTTCATTCGGGTTCCAGCTTGGTTGATTCCCATTACTTTGACTAGTAGAAGTCAAGTATTTACTTTGAAAGAATTTTCTATTTCTACATTTGAAAGTTTATAATTAATTTGGAGCTTAGAACCATTTGCTAATCAAAGGCCCTTTTTGGTTTTTTCAAAGTATTTTGTGTGTACTAGTCCTTCTTATATACAACTGAGATCAACCCATGTGTCAAATAAGGAAATTGCTTTAATTGTATATTCATTTTTTTATAATTATTTTGATGGGAATATACTATTTTTAGATAGATAATTTTAAAGTGATTTTGAAGATTTTTTTCTTCTTCATTATTGATTTTTTCTTCTTCATTATCTATGATTTTGTCTTTATTTTTTCCTTGAAGGTTTGCAAGTACTAAGATGTGGTGCTGTTATTGTTGTTTTAATTCTTTTACTTCTATTTTTAGAAGATTAACTTTAGATTGTAAATCCTATAAGGTTATATTGGTTTCTGAGTTGAACTTGTCTACAATGTTTTTAACGTTGTATTTGTTTGATGGAAGTAATTTGTAACAGGTAGATGGTTTATCCATGGTTTATTTGAGTTTTTGGAGACAACTCTTCTTTTGTTCATCATCTAGCAAATGACAAACAATTTGAAAAAGAAGATCCTTTTTTTTTTGTAAGAACATTTATCTCTCTTTCAAAATTTTTCATTGTTTCTTTAATGCTAGAACAACAATAATCATTCTATATTTGATTATTTTCTTGATCATTGTCTATTAAAAACTCATCTATTTTGGAAGACTCTTTAGCTAATAAGTCGCTTATTTGGTTAACAATTTCCTTATCTATTTGCAAATTCCTAAGTTTTTTGTTCAACTTTCAGTATTTGGCTATATGATCCAGCCTATTACATCTGAAATAGACTAGTCTAATATCTTGATTGGGATGAGGTACATACATTGGTTTTCTCTTAGGATTTTTTCTTCTATATGAGGCTTTTGCTTTTGTGGTTGGTTGGATTTAGCTTGTTTTGCTCTACACCTATATTTAGGCTTAAAGGTTTTTGGCCAAACAAATATCAATTATTCACAAAAAGAACCTAATTCTTTTCTATTGAGGATTTTCCTTTGGTTAATTGCCTTTGGATTTTGTCATCTTAACAGATTTTGAGGGCAATTTTTTAAATGTAAGCAATAAGTTATCCATAAATAAATTATTCATAAGGAATTATCCTATTGAACTAGTTTTTAATTTTTTCCCTAACCTTATCTCCTAAGGATCTAGGAAAACCTACTAAGAATTTTTCTTTCTAGAAGGGTTGGTAACTTTCAAATCTGGAATAAATCCTATAGAAGAAAGTATCCTTATACTATCTAAAGTTGGATATAGTTCTACATTTGATATTCTAAAGAGTTAAGCTAATTTGTCCATCCATAGGCTTGGATCTCCTATGAAGCGTTTAGTAATTGTATAAATTAGAGTGGTGACTACATTAGGGATGGGTTCATTGTCAGAATTAGTTCACATGGTTCCATAGGAATCTATTTTTACTAATTCTAAAATTTGATCTTTTTCTCTTTAGGTGAGCTGTTCATCCCACCATATTTTGAGTTGGCTAGTGAAGCCTGTGACTAGTGTGTATATATATATATATATCTTAGCATATTTAATAAACATAATATTTTGACCTCTTAATCAATTTAATTTTAATATATATGTTTTGATATATGTATGCTATATTGGATAAAATCCTTGAAATATAATTATATATAAATAAATAACAATTAGGATTATAATTATGAGATAATTTATACATATAGTTATATTTCTAAATATCCCTGGTTATTGAATAATTGAGAAAACAAGATATCAGTTATTCATGAGTAAACTAGCATATGTCATGTCACATTCTTTTAGAAGAATGCAATGATCTCATACATTGTTGATCTATTAATATCTTGATAGACATATTGGTACATGTTATGGAGCATATCATTGGATTGACCCACCATGAGAAACCATATAGAATGTTACCATGTATCAATGGACTTCTTATGTGAAAGGTGGTGTAAATGACCCTTAGACTTGAGATCAACACAAAATCTTATGTATGGACTTGTATGTCTTGATTTTATTTTAGGCTTGCACTCTGAAAATGTAGATAAGAATAATTTTGGGTGCACTACGAAGTGCATAAAGGTAGTGATTGATCAAAAAAGAATTCAGATCCTTGATAATAAAGAAAGATATTCAAAAGATGTTTTGACGTTTGTGCTATGATCAAAATCATAGGCCTAAGAATAAAATGGGCTTCATGTATAATCACTTATTGATACATAAAAGGAGTTTTATGTATGAATGATTGTGAGATAACACATAGTCAAACATTCAGTTATAATTGGATGTTCAAATTAGGGTTGACACTTGAATTATACCCTAAGTCCCATTTGAATATCATGAGACGAAAGGATTGAATTACACATAAACACTTTTGATAAACACAATTTATACATATTTTATATCACTTTTATATTTAGACTTTTTTCATCTTTATGTACTTAATTGAATATTTGTGATCGATTTTGTGATTTGCTCAGTTTTTGTGCTTAATTGAATTAATTCAATAAAATTTCACTATTTAGACTATTTCAGGTTCTTGGGTGATGTAATGTCCCTTGGAGATGCCCATGGATATATCTCTAATTCATCAATTCAGCACCCAAAATTGAAAGAAAAAGAAGGATATTTATGCCACACTTTATAAAGATAGAAAGAAAGTGATAAGTGATGATGATTGACGCCACAAAGAGAAAACTCTTTGATAAGTCTTGAAGTTCTAGTAAGCACCCTAGGAGAGCACTTTGCTCAAAGAAGAACACTTTCTAATTCTCAATTTGCTAAATCTAAATGGTTGAGGGAAACATGCCTCCTTTCATAGCAATCAGGCTCCAAAATGGGTTAGGTTCAAGTCCTAAACAAGCTCAACTAAACACCCAAACAAATAACCAAGCAAATAAGCTAATTGTGTCCAAGACAAGGCCAACCAATCAGCCAAAACAAGGCTGGCCAAAAACTACTATGTAAGCTAGCCCAAACATATGGCTTTCAAATAGCCCACAAACAAGACAAACTCAAATCTTAATTCAACTAGAAAATTAAGGAAAATAAGAGGGTCAAATATTCCAAAAACAAAGAAAAAAAGATCTCAAAGGTGGCCCATATAATAACATAAAAATAATAGCCTAAACATTTGGACAAGGTCAAGTCTGGATGGAAACTCTAAAGCAACTTGATCTTAAAATTTGAGACTCCAAATGGCAGAACTGGGTTCTAGCCTCAACATGAAAGCTGTAGAGATTTCTCTTAGCTTTCCAATCATATAAAGATCACCCAATCCAGCATCTAGAGCTTAAGTTATAGCCACTTGAAATAGTGTCAAAACCCCAGCATTAAGCAATTAATTCAATTAAGCTCCAAATTGTGACCAAATCACAAAACAAGGCCAATTCACTAAAAGTAGTAATATTTGTTACTCATTAATCCCTTGAGTGGTCCCTTGGTAGAAGCAAACCCTCTTGGTGGGTCGTAGCTTGGTCTCTCATTTTCACATCACTCACTCCCTCCTCAAAATTATTCGACCTCAAATCAAAACCTACATCAAAAGAAGAGAGGTTAGGAACATTAAAATTTATACCAAAATTAGAGTCACCCAGTTCAAACATTTTGTTGGCTTTTTGTGCATATTGTTTTACTCCTCTTGATTGTAACAAGATGTGGGGTATGCCCTTGGAGAACACTTTGTCATAGCCTTACAAAACTATCTCACAAACACTCAAGAAAACATGAGTTTCATTCAAATAAGCTCCTTTGCAAGCAAGACCAAGCATAGGTCTATGGTATAGGATTCTTGCCTCAATTCCCTAGTCTTGGCAAAAATACTCCACTTCTTTTTTTTTTCTTGTTTCTCTTTTCCTCTCAACTTTTTTTAACCATTTTTTTTTCATTTTCTTTACTCATTTTCTTTTCTCTCTTTATTTGATCCTCTAGAATTTGTTTGGGGGTGAGGGGTACAAGGTTGATAGTCTTTTTGTCCTTCTTAAAGCCATATAGATTGAGGTAGCCATCATATATGACATTTCTATCAAATTATATCAAATTGCCATGGCCTACCAAGCAAAATATGAGTAGTTTGCATAGGAACAACGTCACATAAGATTTCATCTTTATGCCTCTCAATAGAAAATGAAACTAACACTTGTTTTGATACCTTTACCTCCCCATTTTCATTCAACCATTGAAGCTTGTAAGGAGTGAGATGACCTAGGGTAGGCAAGGCTAACTTTTCCACCATGATTGTGCTAGCAATATTTCCACAACTTCCCCCATCAATAATTACATTGCAAACCTTGCCTTGTACATGGCATCTAGTGTAAAAAATATTCTTTCTTTGTTCTTCAAACCCTTCCTTAACTTGGGCATTCAAAACTTTTTTCACAAGAAGAGTCTCTCTTTCATCCACATATTCATTAGTTCCACTACTCTTTTCACCACTTGAATGAGACTTTTTAGGACATTCAAAGGCATAGTGCCCATGACTTAAACACTTAAAGTACTTGATGTTTCGTGGTTTTTGTAGCATTTAAACTTTGCCTTTGAGCTCTGAATCTTCTACCTCAAACGTTGAGGAAATTTTGGCCAAGGGCTTCTTAAAAGGTTTGACATCCCTTTGAACTTGTCTCTTGTCCCCATTTGTCTTCCAAGAGGAACTTGGTTGATAAGCAAGCTTGGAAGAAGCTTTTCTTCCATGAGATTGTATTTTATGTTCCTCCTTTAAGATTCTTTTAGCAAGGACATCAATCTTCATATTCATTTTTGGAAATTGTTGTTGCATTGCACTTAGAGTGAATATGATTTCATTGAGTTATGATCCATTTCCTTTCTTCTTTGAGGCCAAATAAAATTCTGCAAAACAAATGCTAAGAAAGATATGGGCCTCACTAATTCACATCCTCTCAAGTGTTTTGATCACTCCACTCATATTTTGTTCACACAATTAGGCTTTTACCTACAAATGTGCTCACACACTCTTGCCTTTTACCATTCGAGTCCTTTCCTTTAAGTCCTATGAGAATTAAGTGATGGATCTTAGAGTTTACACAAAGTAGTAATCAAAATCACTCAACACTCAAGTTACTAAAATGTAGCATGAACCTACAAAACAAAGAACCACGGAATGAACAAGATACACTAAAGGAATTGAACAATAATAGGAAGGAGACTTTCAATTGAAGCAAGGGATTTTTTAGGATATTAGAGAAAAATTTCATAGTTTCAAGGAAAAATAGGGGGAAAATCCAAGAAATTGCACCATAATTTGATTTTTAAGCTTGTATTTTGATCATGCAATCCAAAAAAAAATATATTCAAGTTAATCACAAAAGAAATTAACTCAAAACAGCTCTCTAGATTGGCTAGGACTTAGCTCAAAAGGTTGCATAAAACTTTTCTTTACTGGACAACACTTGTTCTTCTTTCCTTGTGATTTTCTTTTGCTATTTTCCCTGATTCTTCCTTGTTTGTCTTTGTTTCTTTTATTTATTTTCTTTTTCACACTTATCTTTTCTTTTTTTTTAACCTTTTTACTTTTGTTTCATCACCTAACTTTTAATGTTTCTTAACAATATTGGCGCTGTCCAGAATTTTTTTGTGTTTCAATGCTTTGCATAAATTTTGAGCAGCCTAAAATACACTTTAATTCAATCACAATTGGTTCAAATCAATTTTCAAATATGTGTACTCAAAATGATTATGTCTAAGGTGCAAAAACATAATCAAATCCAAGCTAGGTTAGTATCAAAATTTCTGGAGAATTGTAGGCCAAAGTTTCAACCAGCATGACAAAAGCTGGGGACAACAGCAAGTTTTTGATGCAATTGTGAGAGAAAATGGTTCCAAATCACACCAATTATTGTGTAATTCAATCCCACACTGGTTGACACACAAATACAAAGGAAAAGGACACTAAAACAAATCAACAAACCTTTGGAATGTAACAAGCAATAGATGAAATTTCTTCAGAAATTTTAGTAGAACCTCTAATAGAACAAGTAAGGAAATGAAATTGAAATGAAGCAAATTAACCAGAAAAAAATCAGCTCAAACAAAGCTAATATCAAGCACTTAATGTGCAACAAGTTCACAAAATTTTTCTATGCAAATTTGATGCAGAAAAATGCCAAAAATTGGAGCGCAATTTAGTTAGCAAACCGAAACAATAGTAGAAATTTTCAACAAGCGATTACAGCTCATTTGGACAACAATTGATCAAGCAATTGAGCTAAAAAATCTACACAAAAATCAGAGGAATTTAGCATGAAAATGAGAGGAAAATTGAAGCAAAAACAAGCAAAAATTGAAGAAATATCATTGAATTGGAAGAGCTGAAGCTCTGATACCAAATTGATGTCATCTCCCTTAGAAATGCCCATAGATCTACCTCCAATTCAGCTCCCATAATTGAAAGAAAAAGAAGGATATTCATACCACACTCTAGAAAGATAGAAAGAGAGTGATAAGTGATAAAGATTGATGCCACAAAGAGAAAACACTTTGATAAGTCTTGAAGTTCTAGTAAGAATCCTAGGAGAGCACTTTGCTCAAAGAAAAACACTCTTCAATACTCAATTTGTCAAATCTGAATGGTTAAGGGAAACATGCCTCCCTTCATTGCAATTAGGCTCCAAAATGGGCTGGGTTCAAGTCTTCAACAAGCCCAACTAAACACCCAAACAAATAACTAAGCAATCAGGGCAATTAAATCCAAGACAAGGCCAACTAAGTAGCCAAAACAAGGCTGGCCAAAAACTACTACATAAGCTGGCCAATACATATCGCTTTCAAATAGCCCACAAATAAGACAAACTCAAGTCTTAATTTAGCTAGAAAAATAAGGAAAATAAAAGGGTAAAATATCCCTAAAACAAAGCTAAAAAGGTCTCAAAGGTGGCCCATACAATAACACAATATAATAGCCTAAACATTGTGACAAGGTCAATTCTAGATAGAAACTCTGAGGCAAATTAATGTTAAATTTTGAGACTCATAATGGCAATACTGGGCTCCAACCTCAACATGAAAGTTGTAAAACTTTCTCTTATCCTTCTAACATATAAAGATCAACATGATGTGATATCTAAAGCTCAAGTTATAGTCCAAAGCCTGAAATAGTGTCAAAACCTATTAAGCAATTAATTTAATTAAGCTCCAAAATAAGATCAGATCATAAAACAAGGCCAATTCACTAAATTTAATTCAATTAACATTCTAAAAGGTAGAGTATGAAAGGAAATAAAAGTAGTAATATTTGCTGCTCATTAATCCCTTTAGTGGTCCCTTGGTAAATGCAAATTCTCTTAGTGAGTTTTAGCTTGGTCTCCAATTTTCACATCATTGGGTATATATTGAGTTTTAGATTTCAATTTTAAGTGATTCTTTTGTATTTGGCAAGCTAAATGCAAGATCTAAAAATATCATGCAAAGCCTAAAGCCTAATTCAACCGTTTTGGAGGTCCAATAAAGCCCAAAATCTACAATAGGGTGTTGTCTTGCGATCCATAATTAATTTCGATAATTTCATCATAAGTGGAGCTCCATCTATCATTTTGGTTCAAACCTAAGTCCATAAGATAGATAATATCCATTCTCATAACTTTTATGAAGGGCTTGAGGTTAAACAACACCGTTTTGAATTAGTTTCATGTCTATAGACTTAATGTTAAATTCTGTTATGGGTTGGGCTATTCTAGAAAGTTGTCTTAATTTTTGGCCCATAACTTGAGTTAGAAATTAATTTTTTATGCAAGATAAAGGCCATTGGACTCCCAAGAGACATTTCATATGAAGGGATCCACATCTAACTAAGTCTTCTTCCAGCCCTAAGTAGTAGCCCAATCAAGAGGCAATGCAGTGAGCTCTATAAATGCTTAGTTAAGCCACAATTATAATAACTTTTAGATTCATTTTACATTGTCTCTAATTTGGTGAAGGACAGGAGCTCTGCTAGGGCAAGACTCTAGCCCCAATTAGGTTTCTTCTTTCCTTATATTTTTTTTCTTTATTTTTACATTAATGTGTAGTTAAACTCTTACTTCAATCTAAGGGAAATTCTACACCAATTCTTTTGTCAATTGTGAGACTTACTTCTAATACCAATTTATTCTCAATTTGATTCTCTTGATTTTCTATTTTAATGCTTATAATTACTTTAGTGGATTAGTTAATAGGGCCCATTAATTAATTATTCAATATGATTTATTACTAGCTGAATTCCCATAGGTAATGTCATTATTTATCACTATTGGGTTATAGGTAGTAATAGGGTTTTGATTTGCTACTGGGTAAATTAGTTTTCTTAGAGAATTGAGGGTGCTAGGGTAAATTGATTAATTAGATTTGGTGTTTTTAGATCTTGACACTATTGGTAAATTGGTTGAGGTGCTCGGCTTCAACTAATTTAACAATAAAGGGTCAATTAGATGCTGGGCTTCGTTGGCCAACTTGGAAGAAATTAACAATAATTAATTAGGTGTTTGGCTTAATTAGTTTCTTGGCTAAGTGGTCAAAGAGGGAATGAAATAAATGTGTCAAGGATTAGTCATAAAATTGATTGCAAAAGTCCCTTTGATTGAAGTTTTTTCCATTAGATTTCCCGTTTCCTTTTCCTTTTGATTCTATTTTCTCGCATTTAGACTGTTTGTTTAAATTTCTATTTCTAATTATATATCAACCACCCATTTTACACTATGAACAAACTAAAATAAATAACCAGTCTTTGTAGATTTGACCTAGACTCACCCTGACTATAAGCTTAGGTAGTCCAACATTATTATCTTTGCTAGTCTCGACAATCATCAACCTTATCGCAAAAGCTTTTAATTTCCAGAGATCTATTCTTGGAATTTGGGTGGTCATGATGCTTTCCTAGAAGCCAATCATGATCTATGAAACTATTTGAATAATTTAGAGAAATAGTGTTTGAATTAAAAAAAGTTTCAATTGAGCTTATAGAAGCTTGCCAGTAAATTCAATGCTAGCATGCATGGAATCCTAATGGCTCACACATAATAAAATCTCTTCGTTCCAAAGTTAAAGGAAAAATTGGAATGCAAAATGTTGTGAATTCAAGAGTTGAATTAGTAAACATCTTGGAAATTTGAAATGATTAATTAAGTGTTCTAATGTAATTAAAAGTGTTAATTAAGCAATGATTTAATAATTATAACAGAGACTACAATTATTAAATAGTAGTAAATTTCTAATGTTGATGTTTGAATGTTGTAGAACATTCTTATTAACCTTGAAGGAGATCATAAGTGGAGGAATGTTTCCTTACTTAGAAATTTGTTTTAATTAATAAATTAAAACAATTTGAGAATGATTAAATAAGAGAGTTTATGAGTTTGGACTCATAGAAAAGTGTTTGAGCTTATTGGACACTAAAGAAGGCTCTTGACATTAATGAGTTTGAACTCATTATGACCCAAAATACGGAGTATGGAATCTTTGGGCCATGAGGGCTACACTAGCTGTACAGACCAACCACTTAAGGAGTGAATGACACAAGTAAAGGGAAACCCTAGCTTGTGCACCATTCATGTTTGCTCCCCACTCTTGTGCTCTAATCTTTTCTATTTAAAGGAATGAGATGTCAACCCTAATAAACAAGTGTGTAATGATACATAAACATTAACCCTACACATGTGTTGTGCACCTAACTCTTTTATGTGATCTCATTTCTCTTCTCCTCTTCGCATTCAAACACCAACCTTGCCCAAGTGAATTCGTGATTCCTTAGAGAGCTAGTACCTCTAAAGATAAGTGGTTAACTTTTCTACTCTACCTATTATGTGAACTTGGTGGAGGCTTTGAATTGAATTAGTTTGTGTGGATCACCATTGGTAGTACAGATCAAATCTGTAGGAGTTGCCCAAAGACAATCTAGAACACTTAATTATATGACTTGTTCATGGAATTGCTTGGAGATTAAATTCATATTTGGAGATCAAGGATTCTGATAACAACTCTCTAGAAGTTATAATTTGAATTGTTACTTTAAAGTTTATTTCAATTATACCTTACTTTATGAATTAATTTGTAAACAACATGATCCAGGTTTAGGAAAAATTTTAAAATTCTATTGCTCATATTTCTTTTTATCAGCATACTTGATGCTAAAATCTAATTTTTCCAACACACACAACCACATTTATAGCATTACTTTTTCATGTTTTTCAAAGATTAGATGTTTTTGAAAGGATGAAATGCCTAGGACTCTTGAGTCACCACTTGGTGATTTAGGCCAATCATGTGTCAAATTTTTGGGATGTGATAGAAAGGAACATGGATTTTTCTAGATATGGTTTCAAGAATGAGGTTCCTAGGTTGAAGAGTTAAGAATTCAAGCAACGAGGCCTTATTTCTACTTTTATAATTTTATTTGGAATTTGGAATTTCATGTAAAATTGAATTTTGAAAGGGTATACTTGCAATATACGATATCTCAATCATGTGAGGGTTGTCACAAATTAGAATAGAGATTCGAGTTAGGGGTTGTAGTAGAGGTCTGGGGAACACCATATATATATGATGTGAAAATGGGAGACCAAGCTAAAACTCACCAAGAGGGTTTGCATCTACCAAGGGACAACTCAATGAATTAATGAGTAACAAATATTACTACTTTTATTTCCTCTCATACTCTGCCTTTCAGAATGTTATTGAGTTTAATAAAGTGAATTGGTCTTATTTTGTGATTTGGTCATAATTTGGAGCTTAATTGAATTAATTGCTTATTGTTGGGGTCTTGATACTATTCTTGTTTTTGGGCTATAACTTGAGTTCCAAATGTTAGATTGGGTCAATCTTTATATTGTTGGAAACATAAGAGAAAACTCTACAACAATCAAGTTGAGGCTAGAGCCCAATTCTACCATTAGGAGTCTTGAAATTCAACATCAAGTTGACTCAGAGTTTCTTTCTAGATTTGACCTTCTCACAATGTCTGGACAACTATTTTGTATATTTTATGGGCCACCTTTGAGACCATTTTGCCTTTGTTTTTGGGTTACTTTCCCTTTTATTTCCTTTATTTTCCTGGTAAATTAAGACTTAGATTTGTGTTGTGTATGGACTATGAAACAACTCATGTTTTTGGCCAACCCTTGTTTTGGCTGATTGTTTGGCCTTGTCTTGAATTTAATTATCTTGTTTGCTTAGTTATTTGTTTAAGTTTTTAGTTAGGCTTGTTTAGGAGTTGATCCCAGCCCATTTTGGAGCTTAATTGCTATGAGGGGAGACATGTTTCCCTCAACCATTTAGATTTGGCAAATTAAGAATTGGAACTTCAAGACTTATCAAAAGGTTTTCTCTTTATGGCATCAATTTTCATCACTTATCACTCTTCTTCTATCTTTCTAGAGTGTGGCATGAATATCCTTCTTTTTCTTTCAATTTTGGTGCTGAATTTGCTGAAATGGGGATAGATTCATGGGCATCTCCAAGGGAGATCACATCAATTTGGTATCAGAGCTTTAGCTCTTCCATCTCACATGACATCTCTTCTTTTTCCCATGTTTTTGCTTCAATTTTCTTCTCATTTTCCTATTGAACATTCTAATTTTTGTTGTACATTTTTTTAGTTCAATTACTTGATCAATTGGTTTCAAATGAGTTGTAATTGCTTGCTGAAAAATTTTGTAGCTGTTTCAGTTTGCCAATTGCATTTTTGCTCTAGGTTTTGGCAATTTTTTACATTAATTTTATGCAGAAAAATTTTGTAATCTTGTTGCACATTAAGCATTTGATGTTAGCTTTGTTTGAGTTAATTTTTTCTGCTTAATTTGCTTCCTTTCAATTTCATTTCATTACTTGTTCTAATGAAGGTTCTACTGAAATTTCTATAGAATTTTTCCTCTTGTTCTTTGTTGCATTCCAAGTGTTTGTTGATTTGTTTTTAGTGTCCATTTGCTTTGTTCTTGTGTGTCAACTTGTGTGGGACTGAATTACACAACATTTGGTGTGATTTGGAACCATTTTCTCCCACAATTGCTTCAAAAACTTACTGTTGTCCCCTGATTTGGCCTATAATTTCTAGAAATTTTTGTCGTTGTTCTTGCTTAGTTTTTGATTGTATTTTGCACCTTAGATATATTCATTTTGAGTGCACATTTTTGAAAATTGATTTGAATCGATTGTGCTTGAATTTATGTATCTTTGGGCTACTTAAAAATTTTTGCAAAGTGATAAAACATTAAAAAATTTTGGATGGCCTAGCAAGTTGTTGAGAAAAACAAAAGAGTGGTGAAGAAACAAAAGTAGAAAGACAAAAACAAAGAAAAGAAAAGTTTGACAAACAAATGAAACAAAAAAAAAAAAGAAACAATCAAAGAAAAGAGCAAAAGAAGATCACAACAAAAGAGAAACAAATATTGTTCATCAAAGAAAAATTTTCTACAACTTTTTTAGCTAAGCCCTGGCTAATCTAGAGAGTTTTTTTGAGTCAATTTCCTTTATGATTAACTTGCATATGTTTTTGTTGGATTGCATGATCAAAATACAAGCTTAAAACTCAAATTGTGGAGCAATTAGATGAAAATTTCCCCTATTTTTCCTTGAAATCCTCTTAAATTTTTTTGTAATTTTCTATAATTTCCCTTATTTTTTTGCCAAAAGTCTCACTCCTTCTTATTGATCAATTCCTTTTTGTTTCTTGCTTATTCCTTGCTTCTTTATATTGTTGGTGCAAGCTAAACTTTAGTGACATAAGTGATTTTTGATTGCTACTTTGTGTGAACTCCAAGATTTGTCACTTAGCTCTCATAAGACTTAAAAGAGAGGACTAGAGTGGTCAAAGGCAAGAGTGTGTGATCACAATTAAGGGAAAAAGCCTAATTATGTGAACAAACACAAGTGGAGTGATCAAAAACACTTGTGAGCGTGTGAATTAGTGAGGTCCATTTTCTCCTAACATTTATTTTGCAAAATTTATTTCTTACTTAAAGATGGAGGGTGGAGGATCTTAACTTAATGAAGTCATGTTTACTCTTAGAGCCATGCAACTACAATTTGAAAGAGTAAATATGAAAATTGATGGGCTTGTGAAAGACTCACTAATGTGGAGCAAAGTAAACATTCCCATGAGAAAAGAACTAGAAGAAGTCATGACCAATACGGAAGCAATGAAGGAGATTGAAAGGTTGAAAGTAGGGATGGCAATGGGTCAGGTTTGGGCGGGTATGGTAATATCCATACCTGTACATGCTAGAAAATTTCATACCCATACCCTACCCATACCCATGAATATTGTAGCGGATTTGGATATAAATTTGTACCCTCGGGTATCATGTACCCACACGTATACCCACCAAAATTAAAAAATAAATAAATTATAGTTTGACCCCATGAACTTTTCATCGACTTCAAATAGGTCCTTAGTAAAAATATGAAATTATGTTATGACCCCAATGAAAAATATTAAAATTCCACTTCAGTCCTCCAGTCAACATTTTTATTTTTAGTTTTTCTTGAGGCATACACTATTCAAAATGAGGTCATTTTGGGTAGTGTTTATATAAAAAAATTTATTTAAATAGGTAAAGGGTTTGGGTATGGATATTTTCTCATGCCCATACCCTACCCATACCCATTATGGATATGATTTTTGTACGCATACCTACTTACAAATACTTTTTCTCATACCCATACCTACCCATCACAGGTAGATATCCATGGGTAAATAGGTACATGGATAAAATTGCCATCCTTAGTTGAAAGAGAAGAAGAAGAATTGTCAACATCCCCCTATGAGACCAAATGGAGTGCAAGAAGAAGGAATAGAGATATTTTGGGAAGAAGACATGAGAGATATAAAAAGGAAAGTTTGGACTCTAATCTTCACAATATCAAAATGACCATCCCTTTTTTCCAAGGCAAGAGTGATCCAGAAGCCTACCTAGAATGGGAAAAGAAAGTGCAGCTAGTCTTTGATTGTCACAAATATTCCAAAAAAAAAGTCAAATCTATGTTTGTTAAATTCATTGATTATGCTATCATATGGTTGAGTCAACTTATTCAAAGTAGGAAATGAAAGCTAGAAAGACCTATAGCCTCTTGGGAAGAGTTGAATACCATAATGAGAAAGAGATATGTCCATTCACGTTACTATAAAGAGTTGTAGCAAAAGCTTTAAGGCCTCACTCAAAGTTCCAATTACTACCACAAAGAGGTGGAAGTTGCAATGATAAGAGCCAATGAGGTAGAGGATAGGGAAGCTACAATGGCACAGTTTCTTCATGGTTTGAACCATGACATTACAAGCATTGTTGAGCTCTAACATTATGTAGAACTTGAAGATATAGTACATATGACAATGAAGGTAGAGAGGCAACTCAAGAGAAAATTTTCTTCCAAGGGTTCTCATCAATCCAGCTCTTCTTAGAAGACGCCATGGGATAAAAGACAAGATTCAAGAGACTTCCAAGCTTCTAAAAGGAACTTGGCTGAGACTTCCTCTAAACTAAAGGTTAGTGATGCAAAAGGCAAAGCCAAGATGGAAGTGTCCCAAAGGCAAAGAAACATCAAGTGCTTTAAATGTTTGGGATATGGACATTATGCTTATGAATGCCTGAACAAAAGGGTTATGACATTGAAAGCCAATGGTGAAGTTGAATTGGCTAATGAGCTAGAAAGAGAGGAGAAAAGCTCAAAGTCAAGTAGTGAAGAGAGCATTGTCACTTAGATATGGTGGTGGAAGGAGAATCACTTGTTATGAGAAGAACCTTGAGTACCCAATTCATGGAAGGCAATGAAGAATGAAGAACAAATCGAGAACATCTTCTACACTAGGTGCCATGTTATAGGAAAGATATGCAATGTGATTATTGATGGAGGAAGTTGTGTAAATGTTGCTAGCACAACCTTGGTTGAAAAGTTATCCTTGCCTACCCTAGCTCATCCTACTCCTTTGCAAGTGTCAAAGGTTGAATGAAAGTAGAGAGGTAAAGGAATTAAAACAAGTGCTAGTTTCATTCTTTATTAGAAGGTATAAAGATGAAATCTCATGTGATGTTATTCCTATGCAAGCTGCCCATATTTTGCTTGGTAGGCCATGGCAATTTGATAGACATGTCATATATGATGGCTACCTTAATCGGTATAGCTTCAAGAAGGACAACCAAACTATCAACCTTGTACCCCTACCCTAAACAAATTCTAGAGGGACAAATAAAAAGAGAAAAAATGAGTAAAGAAAAAGAGAGAAAGAAAGAAGAAAAATAGAAAAAAAAAGTGGTAAAAAAGAGTTGAGAGAAAAAGAGAAACAAGGAAAAAAAAAAGAAGTGCAATGTTTTTGCCAAGACTAGGGAAGTGAGGCAAGCATCTTATATCCATAGTCGTATACTTGGTCTTGCTTGCAAAGGAGCTTATTTGAATTTTAACCATGAAACTTATGTTTCTCCTAGTGTTTCTGAGATGGTTTTGTAGGGCTATGACAAAGTATTCTCCAAGTACATACCCCATGCTTTGTTACAATCAAGAGGAGTAAAATAATATGCATAACAAGCCAAGAAAGTGTTTGAACCAAGTAATCTAATGTTGGTGCCAATTTCAATGTTTCTAAACTCTCTTCTTTTGATACAGGTTTTGATTCAAGGTCAAATCATTTTGAAAAGGGAGCAAGTGATGTGAAAATGGGAGACTAACCTAAGACTCATTAAAAGGGTTTGTATCTACCAAGGGACCACTCAAGGAATTAATAGGCAACAAATATTACTATTTTTATCTAATCTTATACTCTACCTTTTAGAATGTTAATTGATTTTAATTTAGTGATTTGACCTTGTTTTATGATTTGGTCATAATTTGGAGCTTAATTAAATTAATTGCTTAATGTTGGGATCTTGACACAGTTTCATTTTTTAGGCTATAACTTAAGCTCTAGAGTTTGGATCGAGTCAATCTATATATGGTTGGAAAACTTAGAGAAAGCTCTACAACTTTCACATTGAGGCTAGAGCCCAATTCTCCCATTAGGAGTCTCAAAATTTAATGTCAAATTGACTCAGAGTTTTTGTCCAAATTTGACCTTGCCACAATATTTGGGCTATTTTTTTTGTTATTTTTATAGGCCACTTTTGAGGCCTTTTTGGCTTTGTTTTGGCGCTATTTTTGCCTATTATTTCTTTTATTTTTTTTGGTGAATTAAGACTTGGGTTTGTGTTGTGTGTGGGCTATGAAATAGCTCATGTTTTCAGCCAGCCTTGCTAGAGTTTTCAGCCAGGCCTTGTTTTGGCTAATTGTTTGGCCTTGTCTTGAACTTAATTAGCTTGTTTGCTTAGTTATTTATTTAAGTGTTTAGTTGGTCTTGTTTAGGACTTAAACCTAGCTCATTTTGAAGCCTAATTATTATAATCGGAGGCATGTTTCCTTCAACCATTCAGATTTGACAAATTGAGAATTGAAGAGTGTTCTTTAAAGAGTTACTCTTTGCAGTGTCAATTTTCTTCACTTATCACTCTCTTTCTATCTTTCTAGAATATTCTCTTTGATAAATTGAGGATAGATCCATGGGCATCTCCAAGGGAGATCACATCAATATATATATATATAGATAATGAGCTTCATCTAATAGATATAAAACAATCAATTTAAGAGTGAAGTTTGCCTTTCATGATGAAAGAGAATAAGTGGAATACATATTTAATTACTTCCACTTTCTTATAATGATTCCTCTATATTTCTCATTTGATAAGAACATGAAGGATCAACCTAAGGATCATCAAGAAGCTTTGCAAGTTCCAAGTGGACTCGTGATAAGGGCAAGGGTAAAAAAAAATGGAAGAAGCAATCTAAGGACTTTGCCATGCATTTTGGAGTGCATAAGAGGGGCTTGGACTTGGAGATTCAAAGGTCATTTGCTTGGAGGCTAGCCAACCACTTAAGGGATTGAATGATAGCCACTTTGGAAGGATTGCAGCTGGCCAAACTTGGGCAACCAAATCTTCACTCTTGTTTTGTTTTTGTATATATTTTTAAGCTATTATTTTGTATTGAGCCTTGGGCTATTTTGGACCTTGTTATAGCTTTGTTTTGGGGATATTTTACCTTTTTATTTTCTTTATTTTTCTTAGTGAATTAGGACTTGGGTTTAAGATATTTGTAGGCTTTGTAATAACTAAGTGTTTCGGCTAGCCTAATTGGAATTTTTGGCCAGCCTTGTGGTTGGCTTTGTCTTGAACTTAATTAGCTTATTTATTTGGTTATTTGTTTGGATGTTTAGTTGTGCTTGCTTAGGACTTGTAACCTAATCAATAATTGAGCCTAATGGCTAAGAGGGGAGGCATCTTTCCCTCACAATTTAAATTTGATGATTGAGAATTAAAAAGTGTTCTTCTTTGAGTAAATACTCTCTTAGGTTCTTACTAGAACTTCAAGACTTATCAAAGAGTTTCCTCTTTGTGACATCAATCTTCATCAATTATCACTCTCCTTCTATCTTTCTAGAGTATGGTGAAAATATTGTTCTTTTTCTTTTGATTTTGGTGTTGAAATTGCTAAATTGGAGATAGATCTATGGACATCTCCAAGGGAGGTCACATCATCATCTCTCTCATAAAAATGTTATATTTAACCATTACACAAAAAATTTGATACTTTTTTTAATAAAATGCCATGTATATTTTTTTTCTTTTTCAAAATTCTCTTTTTGATAATAATTATTTTCTTGTCTCTTATAAAATGATACCATCTTGGATTATCATACAAAATCTTTGCTCTTTTCAATCTTAACTATATACTGAACTTACTATTTATGTGGAATTAAAAAATTATTTTTCAACAATAGAAAAAAAAACAATTTATTGGTCTATATATATATATATATATAAGGAAAACAATGTTTTAAATATCAAAACTAAAGTAACACCATCCCATGTTGTCAAGTCAAATTAACAATGGCTACTTTCTTTTTCACCTTAATAAATATTTTTTTATTGTAATATATCTTTTTGTTAAGATAAAAAAAGAAATGTAGATATGGTGTTTTATTAGTGCAAAAAAAAGTTGAATTTTTATGTTATAATTTAATATAACATTTTTATGGTATATAAAAAAATAAAAATTATTGCAAGGAAGAGAAAATAATTGATGTGTGTTCAACTTACTCTTTCTCATCATTAAAGGCAGACTTCAATATTAAATTGACTGCTTTATAGCCATTAGATGCAGTTAAAATGAACGATGTAGATTTGGTGTAAATGGTGTTAGTTTAAAGTGGTGCTAATTGATCCTCACTCTATATGTAGGTGTGGACATAGGCCAGGTAGCCTATCAAGAGCCTATGACCTAGCCTACTTTTGACCTATTCTAATCTTATCTTCTTAGGCTTGGCTTATAGGCCTACCAGGCTAGCCTATTTAAGAATTAATATATTTATATATAATATAATATATACATATATAAGCTAGACATATATAATATAAGCAATATTTTAATATATACATTTATATATAGGCCTAACTAGGTTATTAGCCTATTTTAAACCTTGGAGGCCTTGGCTTGTTGGCTTATTTAAAGGTCTATTTATGTAAGTAAGCTTTTAAATAGGTTAGTAGACTAGGTTAGGCTTCTTTAAGAGGTTGGGCTGAGCTCATATTTTGTACCAACCTATTTAAGGTAAAGTCTAACCCGGCCTATCCTATTTCCTCCCTTACTTATATGTGTATGTATGTATGTATGTATGTATGTATGTATGTGTGTGTGTGTGTGTGCGTTTGTAAATATTGTAGACATAAAAAACTTTATTTCTTATATTTGGACTAATATAAAATATATAGTCCAAAGTCTTTCAATTTGCTTCTAGGAAACATAAGCCAAAACTCATGCAAATCAAGTAGGGCCATTTGGGATTCAAGGATTTAACTTTGCCCATTAAGTTAAGTACCTTCCCTCAGGTCTATAAATAGGTTATGGTTCACAAATGAAGATGGGAGGAAAAGAGTTTCAGCAATAAAGAGCAAAGAGAGAATAACTCTTAAATTCTTCTCGTAGAAAAGTCTTTAAATCTTCAATTCCTTCCAAGAAAACATTAGAAACATAAATCTCTATAAGCAAAGAGAGAACTCTCAAGTGCTTTCCCAAAAAGTAGTCTTTACATCTTCCAGCCCCTCCAATAAAAAGATAGAAGACATAAACCTTTGTAAGCAAAGAAAGAAAACTCTGAAGTGCTTTCCCAAAAATTAGTCTTTACATCTTCTAGCCCTTTAAAGAAGAGATTAGGAACAAAAACCTCTATAAGAAAAAAGAGAAAACTTCTAAATGCTTTCCTACAAAGTAATCTTCAAATCTACAAGAAACAAGACATAAAACTACTATAAGCAAAGACAGAAACTCTCAACTATTTCAAACAAAAGAGTGTTCAACTTTTAAACAAGGAAGAAAATGATAAAAGATGCAAAAATTCAGTAGCCAATGAGATAAAATCACAAGTGTTTTTATTAGAGAAGCCTTTAAGTCTTCCAAGGAAAGGAGAAAAGGGAGAAATAAAAGGTGCCAAGAAAAGACTAGTGAAAAGCCTTCCAAGTGAAAGTATTCCAAGCTTCAAGAAATTAAGCACAAAGTTTTATTCTTCAATAAATCTTGAATAAAAGCTTCTATAATCAAAACTAATTCTAGGAGCTAAAGAGTACAATAAATTAGGCACAAAAGCTTTACTCTTTAACAAATCAAGAATAAAAGCTTTTATAACCAAAAGTTCTTCCAAGAGCCAAAGACTTCAAGAAATCAAGTGAATCCTTCAAGATAATGACTCCAAATCTCCTATTGAAGTAAGAGGTCAAGCACAAATGCCCTCTTTTGCATCAAATAAGGAAGAAAACCCAAGTTCAAGTTAAAAGAGGAGATCAAGCCTAAAAGCCCTCACCTTCAATGAAATTGACAAGTTAATCAAAGGATTACAAACAAGAGAATTCCTACAAATTGAGGAATTAAAATTGTAATTTATTTACCATATATTTTATGTAACTTAATACACAAAATTTGTGTGTACAAATTTCTTGCATGCTTAGGGGGACACTCTTTTCCTCTCATCTTTCTTGTGAAAAAGAAAGGTTAAATCCTGAAATATAAATCTCAAATTCAAAGCACAAAATTTTGACCATGAAAAACATGGAAGACGGATGTGTGCTCATGGAAAATCTTGCCAATATTGATGGCAGAACTCCATTTGCTACTAGATCAAAGACCAAGGCTAGAATAACTACACTGGTGCCTCCTTTAGCAAAGTTTTCCAACCATTGAAAAGGAAGATTGTTCTTTTCAAATGGACAAGTGATAATCATAGTCCTTCATCCACAAGGGTGGAAAGTAACATGCCATTCTCGACATCATACTTAAGAGTTAAGTTACAAATTACTTCTAAATCCCTAATAAGGAGGTGGGCTAATTGCACCTTTGATGAATTAGAAAACTTCATGCTAATCATGACCATGAAAGCTAAGTTTGCTAACAATAGGTTTTGAGAAATAGCTTAAGCAATCAAAATTTTAATAAAGATAGTCAAACAAAAACACAAGCAAATTAAGGCTCTTTTGACTCAATTGAAGCAACAAGATGCTTTAGGGAAGACTCATCTAACTCCAAGGGACATAAAACTCATCTTAAGAAGAATGAGCCAGAATCCTTGGAACAGAAACAAAAGAAAGAGAAATAGGGCCAAAAGTTTATTTAAGATGCCTTTTGAGATTATGACAAAATATTATGGGTTCATCGTCTATCCAATAATTCCAGTACATAACTGCAAACACAATCTGAGCCTAATATGGAGGATCCCCACAGTCATCTTTAGTTTATGCAAAACCATATTCTTGGAAGATTGATGAGATGTATATGCCATTGGGATATTTGCCTCCAAAATTTTAACAATTTGATAGAAAAAGGAAATCCAAGGAGCATGTTGCTCATTTCATTGGAACGTGCAACAATACTAGAACCTATGGGGATTTGATTATAAGGAAGTTTATCCAATCCTTTAAAGGTTACACCTTTGATTGGTACATTGATCTTCTAACAGGTTTGGTAGACATTTGGGACCAACTAGAATGGGAGTTCCTTGCATGTTTCTATAGCACCTGTCATATTAATCTTGTAGAATTAGCTATAATAAAACATATGATAGATAAGCCCATCATCGATTACATCAAACAATGGAGAAATCTCATCATAGGTTACAAAGATTCAATTAGTGAAGCATTTTCCATCGACATGCATGTTCAAGGCATACATTAAGGATGCTTTATAGTCTTAAAGGAAACATGCCACGTTCCGTTAAGGAATTGGCACCCAAGGCTCATAACCTAGAAATATAAATTGCAAGGCATAAAAGCTATATACCTTCTAACCTTGTGTAAAGAAAGATGAAAAATTCTCAAAAGCAATGGAAACCATAGCTGTTACAATAGCTCTAGCTAAAATCTCCATAAAGTCTTCCAACAATAAGTCAAATATTAAACCTAAAACATTCAAAAACCATGTTAGCCTAGGTTACTCTAGCTACACATATTTCCTGATTTTGATGTTGAAAAACAATTTTAATCAAATCATTTATATTACAATTTGATATTATGTTTCATCGCTTATTTCAATTTGTTTTGTAGGTTTCAAAGTATATATTCATGACTCAAGAAGATCAACATTAGAAATTAGAAATTATTTTATCTTTTTAGGATCTCTAGTAAATGAATTTCAAAAGAAGTTTGATTCAAACAATATTTTCAAAATGAGGTGAAAACACCACTTGAAGAAAGTATAAATTTTATAAAAACTATTTTACACATTATGGATCGATTCATACATCGATTCATGTTTGAAAATCTATACGAATTGATTCATATGTCAATTCATGAACAACAGCTTTCAAAATTTTTAAAATCGAAAGTTAGGATTTTTATCTAAATCAATTTAGTAATCAATTCATCAACCGAAAATCAATTATTCTATTACAACCAATTATAGCAGTTATAAAAGTCCTAACTGCCTTTGATTTTCATAACAACTACATGATTTTCTCTCATCTTCAAGTGCAAAAATCTCTGAGAAAAGTGCTAAACTAGATTTCTCTCTACCTCACAAGATTTCTAAGATCTAATCAAGTGATTTTGAATAAAAGCTCGATTGAATTTATCTTAGTTAATTGAGAATTGTTTCTTAATTCTTCTTCAGGTATTGTACCTTTTACTTTACTTTCTTATCTTTGATTTTTCTTTAAGGTTTCTAGGTTTATAGAACTCTCGTTTAGGTTAGCAAGAGCCTGCCATAATTCTTGTATTTGTTTTTAGGTTTAGAAGAACTTGTTTGTAATTCTTCTAGGTTAGCAAGATTCTTGTAATTCTTGTGTTTGTTGTAAACTAGCCTTTTAGGAGCCCTGTTTAACCTTGATAGTTTTTCTTTATAAATAGGTCTTTAAATTAAGGAATGATCAAGTGGAGTAGACTTGAATTGTGGTTTTAATTCAAGTTAAATCACTTTAAAAACTTGTGTCTTAAACTTTACCTTTTTGCTCTTAGTTTCTAATCTTGTTGCACAACTATTAACTTTGCTATTTGCATATTCACCAATTAATATTCTGTTATACTTTTTGATTAAAAAGAACAATTCACAATTTTTGTCAAAATATACATTCCCCCAAAGGAATAAGGGCAAGATCCGTGATTTCTGTTGTTTATCATTTTCCTGACAGTTGGTATCAGAACTTTGGCTCTTGATACTCCTTTGTTTAATAAGGATATGGATCTTAATCTAATTGTGTTTTTGATTGTCCATCTTTGAACAATCTACCTTCTTTTGATCCTGAGAATTTTGTATTTTGGAAGTACAAAATTAAAATTCTTATTAAGGCTCTAGACGTTGATATGTTAGAAATTCTTAAGATTGGCTATAAATATCCTATGATATCTATTGATGGAATTTTAGAACAAAAATCCAAATTGCTATAGACTGATGAAGAGGAAAGAAAACATCTTCTTGCCTCCAAATTAAAATGGATTATTGTGAGTATACTATCTACTAATGAATTTCCAAGAATTTCAAAGTGATACCCTTGAAACTTTTTACAATTGTAGAATAGAAGCTGAGTGCAAAAAGGAAGAACAATACTATTTGATGGCCAAGCACAATGAAAATTCATAAGTTCTATAGTATCCTTTTGGTTTCTATAATTCCTGTGCTAGTGATTCTAGTAATCAAATAGATGATGATGATTCTGATAATCTATATGAAGAGATTTATGAAACATTGACAAAAGCCAATAAGGAGATAAAGAAATTAAAGAGTCAAAATGAGAATTTGATGAAAAAGATAGAGAAAATTGAAAAAGAAAAGGATGACTTGAATGTTTTGGCTGAAAAATTAGTTAATGAAACCAAATCATGTGAGAACTTTGAGTACTATAAGCTGGAGATAAAGAGATTGAATAAAATGTTACAAGGCTTTGCTAAGAGTAATGAAAAACTGAATGGCATGCTCGAAAATCAGAGAAATGTACAAAATAAAAATGGCTTAGGATATAGATAGTAGTAGCCTAAAAGATCTAAGAGATGGAACTCCGCCTACATCACCTACTATTATTGTAATCATAAGGGTCACCATATCAGAGACTATCCATTTAGGAATGGAACCTATTTTCTAAGGCTAAATGAAAAATTGGTATGGCTGCCAAAAATATCTACTACTAAGAAAGTTTTTATTTTACCCACTAACAAATTTGGACACAAAACTTACTAGGTACCAACCAAGCAAATTTGATTCTAGTTTTGCTGGTTTGCGTGAGAGAAAGGAAAGCAATTTATGATGCATAATAAATGTTGCACTCACCGTAAGACAGACACTAATATATCCCTTATAATTTTTAGTAAATTTACTTATTTTTCATATTTGATTTATATGTTGCAATTACTAACTTAAGCATTAGAGATGTTACTGAGTTTGTTTTGTAGGTACATGGAGAGAATTTGAGACTTCAAGTGATTTGAACATTATTTTGTTGTCTAAATAACAAGAAAAAGCTTAGGAGAACAAAACATAGAAAAACTAAACTTATACTACCCTTAATTGATTCAGTAATCGATTTGATTTATCTAAGTTTTTCATGAGTTTTTGAATCAATTCCATAATCAATTCACTTCTCGAATTCTAAACATTAAGAATCAATGCCTACATTGATTCACTTGAATTTAAAAAGTTTCATGAAGACTCAAATTTTTCTAAAACGTCCTGGTTGAATTGATTACCTAATTGATTCATAGATTATCAACTTATACACACACCGATGTTACAATTGATTCCCTTATGAATTTCAATAAACAAATTTAAACCCGAATTGATTCATCAGTGAACTTTTGCTCTCTAAATTAATTCAAGGTGTGATACTATATATACCAGAATCAAAGTCAAATTCATTCTACAATAACCTTTTAATGGCCCCTAGCCGATTCTCTCATCCTTTCGTTCTCAAAATCCCCAAAATCTTCATTTTCAAACCGATTTTCATCAAATTTTTTCCACAAAAACATTAGAAACATCATTTCTAAACATTCTAACTGATTGATTTCTCTAAAAATGTCCAAAATCAAAAACTCCCAAATCTAACCAGAAAACCCTAGGTACTGAATAACCTCTTCCTTCAACAATCACATCACAATGGCAAAAAAGATCAAGCTGGCAACAAAATCCAAGGACAAATCACCTATGAAAGTTACCCAATCAACTAAAGAAAAGTCATTCTTTTCATCCTCAAACAAGTATGTTGCTTATATTTCCTTAAAACATAGAAAAGTTGAACCCTTGAAATGCTTTAATGATCAATTACTAAAAATAACCCATTTGGCCTGAATTTTTAGCTAAGTATAAGCTAGAAAAATTTTTGACTTTCAAAGAAACAGCTTACCCTAGACTTGTGAAAATATTTTATGCTAGCCTATATGATGCTAATGGTAAATTATCCCGTTATGTGATACGTAACCGTGTGGTGATTGATTTTGAATCTTTTGTAAATGAATTTGGTATGAACAACATAATACCAAAGCTTACTACATTATCCTTCCCTAATTATAGTAAAGAACTAGCTATTAGAATGCTATTTCCTTACTCCACTCCAAAAGATGGTAGCGGAAAATTGCTGATAATTGGCTTGTCTCCTGAAGACAGGATTCTGCACTATGCCCTGTACAAAATAATTGTGCCAAGGATCACCAATTTCACCCAAATTGTGGAAGATGATTTGTTTTTAATGTGGATTATTAAAAACTAACTAGATTTCAATTTTTCATATTTTATTTTGAAATATATGGGTGAATGTTCTAAAAGAGCTTATATAGGTTATCTTCCTTATGGTATGATCCTGACACCATTCTTTACAAAATCCATAATAAAACTTTCTGATGAAATTTTGTCTTCACTACCAAATGCCATCACAATGATTACTGCATCACATTTTCACAAAATGGTTTTAAGGAAAATGATCAAGGGAAATGGACTAAAGAAGTGTCTAGACCTACACAATCATCTGGACAAATTTCAAGTTCAGTTGGATTTTCTATTGAAACTGAAGCTAGGTTAACTGAACTTATAGAAAGGATGCGTATGTACATGATTGATCAAACAAACAAAATAATTGATGCTCAAGAAACATAGTTTAACCTTATGGAAGAAAGGATGTCTCATTTAGAAGAAGAAAGTCACAAAAGAGACAATAAGATAAACCAAAGGCTCAAATCCCTTGAGGTTCAAGTTCAAGAGATCAGACTGCAACAACAAGATGAAGATATAGAGCTTCAAAAAATTGATGAAGTTCTTACAAAGTAGTCTTATCTATGTTTGTTTATCTGATGTGTATCCTTTAGTCCCATTTTCTCCCTCTTTTTTTTTATTGCAGTTATTATGTTGTTGAGACCATATTTTGATATGTGATGTATTTTGGATATTTTGATATTCTCTAGATATTATTTTTATGGAAGTTGATATTTTTATGATTTAGATATTGTCATTATTTGTTATCGCTAAAGTTATATAGGTTTTCTACACTTTATGCTAAATATTTTATCCCTTATATACTGATTCAAATTAATGTATAATTCTTTTGACATAAATATGGATTAAATCCTGATTAATGCTTTCTAACTTTTTTGGTACATATTTTTCATTCTTGATATTATTACTTTTTGATGTGCCAAAAGGGAGAGAAATATGGAATTTTCAAATTTTTCATATTTAAAAATTTCAAAATTTCAAAAATCCCATAAATTTTAGATGTCATTTTCAAACTAAAATATTTTTTGATGAGATAATATTTTCAATTAAAAAGAGGAGACAAATTTTAAAAATTAAAAAAAACCAAAAATTTTTTATTTTGATTTTACTTTGAAAATAATCTAAAATTGTTTGTCAATCTAAAAAAGGGGAGAGATTGTTAGTCTAGGTTACTCTAACTACACATATTTCTTGGTTTTAATGCTGAAAAATAATTTTAATCAAATCATTTATATTACAATTTGATATTATGTTTCATTGCTTATTTCAATTTATTTTGTAAGTTTCAAAGTATATATTTGTTATTCAAGAAGATCAACATTAGAAATTAGGAATTATTTTATCTTTTTAGGATCTTTTGTAAATAAATTTCAAAAAAAGTTTCATTCAAACAATATTTTCAAAATGAGGTAGAAACTTCACTTGAAGAAAGTACAAATTTTATAAAAAAAAACTGTTTTATACATTATGAATTGATTCATACATCAATTCATGTTTGAAAATCTACACAAATCGATTCATGAAGAATAGCTTTCAAAAATTTTAAAACCAAAAGTTAGATATGTCCATATCAAATAGTGTATAAAATTACTGCATTCTTCTAAAGAATGTATCATAACATATGCTTATTTACTCATAAATAATTAATATATTGTTTTCTCAATTATTCCACAACTAGGGATATATAGGAATTATAATTATATGTACAAATTATCTCATAATTACAATCAACATTATAATTGATTTGTATATAATTATATTTTCAATGAATTTATCCAAGATAGCATACATATATCAAACACATATATATTCAGGACTAAATTGATAAAGAAACTAAAATATAATATTTTATTAAATATGTTAAGATATGTAGTATCCTTATCATTACAATAATTATCTCTAGGGCATCTTTATACTAATAGTTGCCACCCTAAAGGAAGACTTACCTTTGCCTATAACTTCTGTTCAAAATTTGGCAATGCCAAATTGGTCAATATAGGAAAATGTTGACTGTAACAAGTCAAAAGAAGTAGAATGACGTCCAAGAGGACGATTTAATTTAACAATGCAAAAACTATTTGAAAAATTCAAATGTGGATAAAGTGAACCATGAGAGCTCAACAACTTCAATCCCATTCTTGTCAGCAGATAATCTTATGCTATAATAGGAAATGATAAAGAACTACAAGAAAATGGAGATCTACAACAGCATGGATTAGGCTACAACTTCTAAAAGCCAATTCCTATTTGAATCAAAGTAAATAAGGTGTCTTCCAACACTATATTGATGCAAATCCATAAGGTTAAAGATAGAAAGTATGGGTAGGATGAGGAGATTGTTTAGCCTCTCCAAATTGTCTTTGGAAGCCTTTATGAATGAGAAAATAAAGTTTTTGTGTTTGAATGGTTATGGAAAATAGTTCTAACTTTTGAATTCCTAAAATCTCCAAAGAAAGCTTCTATTTTTTCCATGTAGGGAAATGTCAATGCTAATGTAGAGGTCTGGTCTAGAATGAAGAAGCAAAGATCCAAAAGACAAAAACTAACCTTGTCTATGGTAAGCAATAACCATAAAGAAAAAGTGAAGGGAAGTTGACAATACAACTAACAAGTTAGAGCTTTTCACAAAAATCAAGTTCAAAGAATGAAAGAAACAAACAAAAGCCAAAAAACTTTTAAGATTTTTAGAAGAAGAGTTTGCTTCTATAAACTATGTTGCTATTGAATAGGCTCAGTATGAAGAATCAAATTCTGACGAGTCATCTTCAAAAAACAAATCCATGCTTGCACCTCTTACATTTGAATGAGGGGGAAAGATACATTGGAAAGCTTGAAAGAGTTAAACTTAAGGACAGAAGATGAAAGAAAGCCAATCTTCATTGCCCATCTTCATCACTCATCTTCGTCAATACTCTTTTAAGTCCAGGAGAAGAAGCTAAATACTTAAAATTACTCAAAGAGTACAAAAATGTATTTGCATGGTCCTTCAAGGAAATACCTGAACTTAATCCAAATGTTGCATTCCATTTTCTCTCTATTAAAAGTGGAGTACATCTAGTTAGTAGCCATAATAACAATTCCATCTTGAGTTAATTCCACAAATTGAAAGGGAAATTAACAAAATTATTAAAGTAGAATTCATTTTGGTGGTCAAATCTTTAACTTGGATAACAAACATCCCTTTTGTGAGAAAAATAATGCATAAATTAGAGTTTGTGTTAACATTTAAAGCTTAAACAAAGCTTGTCCAAAAGATGAGTTCCCCTTATCCATCATGGAATTTATGGTTAATGCCATTACAAGGTTTGAAGTCTTATCATTCAGATATAAACAAATCCAAATAAACCTAAAAGGTAAAGAACTCATTACATCTTATCCTCTTATCCATGCTATTCCTTATGTATTGGTATATAGCATGGAAGCAATCCTTCCACTAGAGAAAAAATTTCCATCCTTGATGATTCCAATCTAAGAAGGCCATATAAGTAAGGAAAATGCTAACTTGAAGCTAAAAGAATTAGAAGCCATGTATGAAAAGAGGCTGGAAAGATAACAAAGGCTAAAATGTTATAGAACTTATTTGTCTAGAGATTTTAACAAAAGAATCTACACTAAGGCACTCTAAGTTAAAGACCTTGTCCTTTGCATCCAACAAAGCCAAATCTAAGAAAAACATGGTCATGTTTCTAATCATATGAAGGTAAACTGCAAGTTACTCCAAGCTTACTGGAGTTAAAACTACCAAAAAAGCAAAATTGAAAAAAAAATCATGCTTCTAATCACATGAGGGTAAACTACAAGTTACTCTAGGCTCATATGAGTTAAAACTGTATCCAACTAAGCCAAATCTAAGAACAATTGACCCTTCTTATTGCAAGTGTATAAGTTGTAAGTTACTCCAACATTGCAAGAGTCAAAGTTTCATTTAGAAAGTCAAAGTGAAGAAAAATTCACCCTACTTATTGAAAGAGGCTAAATTGTGAGTTATTCTAGAATTGCAAGAGCTAAAGTTGTTTCTAGAAAATCAAATCCCAAAAAAAAAAAAGCTATCCTCCTTATTGAAAGAGGATAAATTACAAGTTTTTCCAAGATTGCAAGAGTTAAAGTTGCATCCTAAAGGTCAAATCCAAGAAAAAATACCCTCTTTATCACAAAAGGATAAATTGCAAGTTATTCTAGGACTGCAATTGTTAAATATGCATCCATAAAATCAAATCCAAGAAAAAATTCACCCCCTTATCATAAGAGGATAAACTATAAGTTAGTCTAGGAGTGTAAGAATTAAAGCTACATCTGAAAAGTCAAATCTAAGAAAAATTCATCCTTCTTATCAAAAAAGGATAAACTACATGTTACTTCAAGATTGTTAGGGTTAAAGCTACATCCAAAAAGTCAAATAGAAGAAAATTTCACCCTCCTTATCACAAAAGGATAAACTAAATGTTATTCCAAGATGTATAAGTTAAAACTGCATCCAACAAATCAAATTCAAGTCAAACATGAAGAAATGAAAAAAGTTAACATTCTTATTACAAGAGGATAAATTACATGTGTTATAGGTGAAAATCGGCTTTGAAGAATAAGTCAGCATGAGTCCGGTAGAGGCTAAGTCACCTAGCTCACTGAGGACACTCCACGAGAACCACCTCGCTCACGATGAGGTCGTCATAAGACCGGCTCGCTAAGCAATCGACTACCCTACCCGAGCTCGCTATTTCGCTACAGCGACGCTGAGCTCACTACAGCAATCCTCCACAGTGATCCCAAGCTAGGAACCCTAGCTTAGGATAGTAGACATCTCCATGGTAAAGTAATACCTAGTAGCAAACATATACAAATGCTAGTCTACAGCCAACAAGAGGGGCCTACCCCCATAGAAAGAAGCCTGCAGCAGCTAAATTGCAGGAGTCTATTTGTCTTTCACATTTATTTCTTGATGTAACATAATTGTAGCTTATATTTATTTCATGTAACCCTCCTTCCCTCTATAAATAGGGATGCACTGTTAGAAGAGGGAAGAAGTCGGAAAACTTATATGCCAAAACTCTATAAAAATATCTTTCAAAATATTAATAAAAGCTCCACTGTGGATATAGGGTCCGGTACCATTCGGATTTAGCCAAACCACATTAAACATTATGTGCACGCCACTTTTTTTCTTCCTCTTCACCACCTTCCTCATCTTCTAGTCTACACATCCTTCAGGTCAGAAAATAGTTTGGGGCTTGCAAACTACACACACATGTTGGCCAAAGTTTAGGCTCCCCGTATGAACCAAATTTCACCGTCAACATTTTTTGGCACTAGAAAGAGGGTCCATCCATTTTCCGCATCTATTTTCCCGGTGTATTCGTCATTGCGGCTATAATGGCAAGAGGAAGAACCACTCGAAGTTCAACCACTCTAGTCCTCCAACTAGCAGACACTCCCGTTATGGGGGTTCACCAACATTCCACTGCTATCCCTAAAACTCAAGAGGCTCAAATGCCTGGCCAACCCCAACTATCACTCGAAAACATGTTGGTGCAGGCTCAAGCTCAGAGTGCACAAAGACAAGAAGAAATCATGACACAACTCCAGCAGCTTCGTAAAGAGGCTCAGAGGGAAACTCAAGAAGATCATGATAGTCAACGACTGGGAGGCTCATAACGAGCAAGAAGCTCCACCCCTCAACCTGAAACACAAAACCTAGTAATGGAGGAAGTCTTCCAAAGGCTTAAGAGGCTAGAAGAATGCCCACGACCTCAAAGCAATCAACCTCGCTATGAGGAAAGCTCACCATTTTCTGTGGAGATCAAGACATAGCCTCTCCAACAAAAACTTAAGGTGCTCGCGATCCCGCTGTACGACGGGAATAGTGACCTGAGTGACCACCTGGATACGTTCAATATCTAGATGGATCTCCAGACAACTGAGCCCTAGGTGAAATGCTATGTCTTTTCAACCACATTAGGAGGAATATCTCGGGCATGGTTCAGACACCTCCTAGCTCACAGTGTTAGTAGCTAGGAAAAATGCCAAAGGAAATTCATTGACCAATACCAAGCTCTGAAGAGGTAGCTCGTGCCTCTTGCCATCTCGTAATGATCTTCTAGCACAAGAACGAACCACTGAAAGATTATATAGCCCGATTTAGGCACGAAGCTAACTCTAGGGAGAATCCTTCAGAGGAAAGCCTCTTAACAGCCATTTTGGTGGGACTTCACAAAGATAGAAAGCTGTACAGAAGCCTCTACAAGTCCCCAGCTCAAGACTGCACCGAATTCTATGAGCAAGCTACCAAATAAATAAAATGGGAAGAAACCTTTGGAACAGAGGAACCCAGATAGAAAACAGACACCGATGGTCCCACTACAAGCAAAAAGAGGAATAACGAGAGTATAGTCACGACCCCTCTCCTCAGCTTACAAAGAAGGCAAAGCCCTAGCGACCTAGAGGTCACTTTAAAAGCTACAGCGTCCTATCAGACACACAAGATAAAATTTTTGTCGTGAAAAGGCACAACGATGACTTTAGAAGGCCCAGACCAATGAGAGTGCCCACCAAGTCCAGAGATCCAAGTAGATTCTGCACTTATCACAATGAGGCTAGACACACCACCTTAGAATGTCAGGCACTAAAAGATACCATTGAAGACCTCATCAGAAGAGGTCGACTACAGGATTACATGATAAGATCGTTAGAGCAATGAGCTCAACAAGCTCAGCGAATTGCTAGCCAAGAACCTAAACCCTCCATCAGGACCATATTCTAATCTTGTAGCATCTTCTTAAGATCAGTGACAATCTAAATGTTGTATGAATCAATGTAATTTACAGCCAATTGGCCGAAAGAGCATTATCCAAATAACGAGTTTTCACTCCACCATTGCAAGGATTCATCTGGTGGATGAGACGGCATGAGGCCTACCCCATTGATACATCTAGAGCAAAACATATCCCATATACTGGGACTAAGAGTACAAATTTCCCAACCACTGAGTAACAAGCTCATCGTTTTGCTAAGCAACAAGCTTGCTATGAGGTTGAGCAACGAGCTTGTTATAGGGCTAAGTAATGAGCTTACTGTTTCACTGAGCAACAAGCTTGCTACGGGGCTGAGCAATAGGCTTGATACCTCATTGAGCAATGAGCTTGCTACCTCACTGAGCAACAAGATTGCTCCTAAACTGAGCAACGAGCTTGCTGTGGTATAGATAGGCGTGATCTCACCTAACGATGAGATATCATCTCGCTACAGCGAAACAAAATCAAAGGTGAGATGGCCTAGGAGCCTACCTCGATAGCACGCTCAAATCAGATAACAGGCAACAAGCCCACCACATCATAAAGACGTCAAAACAAATTCATTGAAGCTCTCATGTAACACATATATTCACAACCAACATGAGGCCATAAAATCACAGCTCTTATATGAGCCTTCATCAGTCATAGCTTGCATGCGACCTGATTCTTATTTATCGAAGGCAACCAAATGAAAAGATAGACAAGAAGTCTAAAATGACAATCCGATTAAGCAAGGACTCTGACTGGAGATATGAGCAAAGCCTCAGAAAAATTACAACTCTCGGTTCATAAAGCAAATTGAGAGAGTTAGGGGGCTAATGTTATAGGTGAAAATTAGCTTTGAAGAATAAGTCAACATGAGCCTAGTAGAGGCTAAGTCACCTAGCTTGTTGAGGATGCTTCACAAGAACCACCTCGCTCACAACAAGGTCATCACAAGATCAGCTTGCTAAGCAGCCGACTACCCTACCCAAGCTCACTATTCTACTATAACAGCACTGAGCTCGCTATAGCAATCCTCCATGATGATCCCGAGCTAGGAACCCTAGCTTAGGATAACAAACATCTCACATGGTAAAGCAATATCAAGCGACAGACATATACAAATACTAGTCTACAACCGACAAGAGGGGCCCACCCCACAGAAAGAAGCCTGCAGTAGCCAAATTATAGGAGTCTATTTGTCTTTCGCATTTATTTCTTGATGTAACACAACTATAGCTTGTATTGATTTCATGTAACCCTCTTTCCCTCTATAAATAGGGATGCACTGTTAGAAGAGGGAAGAAGTCAAAAAACTTGTATGCCAAAACTCTGTAAAAACCTCTTTCAAAATATTAATAAAAGCTCCGCCATGGACGTAGGGTCTAGTATTATCCTGATTTAGCTTAACCACATTGAACATTGCATGCACGCAGCCCTTTTTCTTCCTCTTCACCACCTTTATCATCTTCTAGTCTGCACATCCTTCTAGTTAGAAAATAGATTAGGGCATACGAACTACACACACCCGTTTGCTGAAGTTTGGGCTTCCCGTACAAATCAAATTTTGCCGTCAACAATATGTTACTCCTGACCCTGCATGAGTATAAATTATGAATGGCTTAAAATTAAAATAAAATTATTTTATTTTATTTTGCACTACTTGGATGGGTGTGAATTGTGAATGAATCTTTCTTTCTAATGTTTAAGTCAATTATTTTGGACTTAATGCTTGTCCAAGATACTTTGGCAACCTAAAACCTAAATTTAAGGTCATTCATATACCTTTCAGGAAAAGTTCGAGGAAATTAAAGTTTCTCAGGCAATGCTTCTCATGTCTTGGGCTTTAATTTCATAAGACATAAAAGCATTTAAAGTTCCATGGAACTTGTTGATAACTAGACATTCACATTCTTTATTACCAAAGCCATAAACTCCATGTACAAAGAATAATCCAACTTAAGCATGTAAAAAATGCCCAGTAAAAGCATATGTAGCTAAGCTAAGTTCTTGTTTATAGCCTTAAGAAAAGGATGTTTGGGACAAACAAACTCTTATAAATATTGGCTAGAATAGGTGGAACTAAGCTATAAGTGACACTAGACACCCTCTATAAGGCAGCTTTAAACATTCACACGCAAAGGTGATCATCTTTAAAAGGAACATAATGGCATAGCCATAGAAATAAATATACGGCCAATAATAGTTCTTCTTGGGGATCATGTTTCAAGTTAAGGCTCAAGCAAACAAATAGATCAATGCTACCAACTGAAGCTTGAATAGTAGTAAGAGTTAGCTTTACTGGATTAAAGATTTTAGCCTATTACTAATAGCTAACATAATTTGCAAGCTTAGAAGCCAATATTAAGTTTCTATACTCAGAAAAAATTTAAGGATTTGAAGTGTGGCTTCCTTTATATCAAAAGTTTAGCCAATCATAATGCTAAATTTGATCCAGAGAAAATACTCTAAAAAGATAAGAACAAGCCTTTAGAACCTTGCGTATCTTCTATAGAGAAATTCCTAACTCTCTATGGTTGGTCAAGAAGTATGACTTTCCAAACATTAGTCCTCACATACCTTGTATAAGCCATTTGGTTGTTGATAATTGTAGCATGCAGCTTCAATTACAGATGCCACATATTTTTTTTTTTTAAAAAAAAACCATTCACCTTCAAAGTTCCATAAATTTGTGAAAACTGATCATAGAAACCTTCAAGATATAAAATATCTCCCTAAGGGGTTAAACTAGTTTTATACTTCAATATCTTTTGATTGATCCTTAATGCTACTGTTGATTTCAAACAAGTTAGAGCATTAACATGATGTTGATGCCTACAAATAGCCTATTTAGCTTTAATCTAGTATAGGTGAAAGTACTTTTAGATCAAAGATATGCCCATGTCCATCAAACACTTCATGGATTGTTGATGTGGATGCCTACAAATAGAATGAAGCCTATTTGGCTTTAATTTGTTCTCTTCTAGTATATGTGAAGGGTACTTTGAGATCAAAGATATGCCCATATCCATCAAACACTTCATGGATTGTAAACTTTCATAACTTGCCATCAGAATATGAGCATCAAGCCTCAATATCCTTGTTACAATCCAAGAATAAGCATGGGATTGGATATCTACACTTGGAAAACATAATATTTTCCATATAGGGAAAGGTCTTCAGATTCAATAACCCACCCACCATGAAAATGCTTTCATAATTTGAAACCATGAAAATAATGTGGAAATCATGACTTTTGGTGCCATAACATTTAAATTTCATGATATGTAAATTTTACTAAAAATCATTTCAAATAAATAGTTCATAATACCTTCTGAAATAATAAAACTTTTTTTGAAAATCATATCCATAATTGAGGACCTGTTGTCTAGCTGGATGAACGCTAACCACTAAAGTATGTCAAGGGAACCACATACCTAATTTTAATCACATGCAATCATGAAGTATCTCCTAACTAAGATAACTTCCATAAAGTTCATTAACGTGAAAAATGTTAATGAATGGATTGAGTTTAACTACTCAATGAGTAGAAATAACTAACTTATCTTTGGGATGAAAATGGTTTGGTCATACAAATTCATATATCTCATGATATACACACACCACACATGCATAAATATAATTGTAATTCTAATAGTGCATTCATCTTCAATACTCATGTAATTGATATCTTATCCATATTGACTATTCTAAATCTTAATAACTAATTTGAACCTTATTGATACTGATACAACTATTTTGTTATACACATGAACTTAATTATATAACTTATCTTATGAAGGTCTTGTTATATGCATTTTCTGGTACTATGAGAAATGGGCTAGCAAAATCCCAGCAAACAAGTCCAACTAGAAGGCCTAGATCATTTAACTCATCACAATAAATAGCTCCCAGCTTGTAGCAGCTAGCTCCCAGTTTCAGTGAAAGTTCCAACTCTTCCGTAGCCAATATCAACTTGCAGGGCCCATCCACAGAAAGTAATATGCAAAGGACAAGTCTATAGTCTCCAGAAGCCAACTTACAAGAGGCCAAATACTTACTACATTTATTACTTAATGTAACATATTTACAATTTGTCAAAATACATTTGTACCCCTCCATTCTTTTATAAATGGGGGGCTTGGACCATTGGAAAAAGAGAGAGCAGATATGAGAGACTAGCAGAAACTCTGTCGGAAGCCATAGCCAAAGCTCTGTAAACATTCCTTCAATACAATAAAAATATCTCCATGGACGTAGGGTCTAGTGCCGTCCGGGTTTGGCCAAACCATGTTAAAAAATCTCCTTTATTCTTGCTGCTCTTCATCTCTCAGACATCTTCCTTTTCCTTTCAACCAGAGTGCAGCTTAAGGTTCAAGAACAACCCGGTTGACTAAGATTTGAGCTCTCCGTATGAACCAAATTTCACTATCAATAGGTCTTATCATACTATAAACCTTGTAAGATCTGCAAACATAATTATACTAACATTAGTGATTACTAGAAGAGCAATGTCTACTAATACTTATATCAAGAAAACTTATAACTAATTTATCCCTTGGGAGCATACATAACATTTCATATAAATTTAAGCCTATTTCAACCTATTCATAGGTGCTACTATTGCCATGGGTGACCAGACATAATAGGCCTCCTGTACAATGTGAAGATACATGAATATATATCTCCTAGTGTACATAGGTCTTCCAGCTCTCACCTTTGCATGCTAGTTTTCAAACACAAACATCTCTATAATATACTTTTCTTTCATATCTACTATTGAGTTTCCTTTACTACTCTCATCTACTAGGCATTTGCATTTTCATGCATTTCTAATTTATTCTATCTCTTCTAATATATACTATATGATTATGGAATGGGAATATTCATAGGAATATGTTTTCATCAAAAGAAACTTTTGTCCTTGAAATTAGAAGATACATTTAAAACATAAGAGATTATAAATCTTAAAAATAACTATTTTATTTGAGAAAAATGATAGATGGCATAAATAATTTAAATAAAACAAAATTGAAGAAACCTTCATAATGTAAAATAATTTACGTATAAATATTTATAAAAAATATTTGTAAATAAAATCTTTTAGAACTAATAAAATAGTAATTTGAAGGAAATTAGATTTTGAAAACATAATACTAATTAATAATTAAATCTGAAATTTCATATGGTTAGAATGCTCCATGCTCATATTCTTATGCAAAGTTGGGATTCCTAAGATTATTTACAACTTGAATTTAATACTAATTTTCCTATTGTTTATCCCATAAAAACATACATTCAAACAATTATGCACATAATCATGTGGAAAAACAATTCCTTATTCTACATCCTGAATCTACGTCCCATCAGTGAATTCTAGGATGTACTTGAATCTCATGTATTTACTTTCCAAGTCCATTCTTAGTTCACCTCATGTTTTTTACCTTTACAGGTCTAACAATAAATCATCATTCTTAACTATAATTATTTAGGCCTAATATTAATTGATTAAATTCCCTAGCCTAATTCCCAATTTCTAACATACAAAATACATTTAGGTACTTTCAAAATAATATACTTTACATGGAAAGGAAGCTAGATGGTAAAATTCCTAATCACCTAATCAAATGAAATTCTTGGAACCTATAATGCATAAGCCTATCTCTAGTATTGGTCAAGGCCATTTGTCTTAAAGCTAGATCTATTGTCATAATCATAATGACAAAAAAGAATCAATCAATTAGATCTTAAAAAAACATAGGGATTAGATAAAAGAGAATCAAATACACATTTCATTTTATCATTTTACCTTAAATTTTGGTTTCTAGATTGGGAATTTCATTAATGTTAGTATAGATGCCCTAGAGACAATTCATTGTAATGGCATGGACACTACATAACTTAGCATATTTAATAAACATGATGTTTTGGCCTCTTTATCAATTTAGTTTTAAAGATATATATATGTGTGTGTTTTGATATATATACACACTATATTGGATAAAGTCCTTATAATATAATTGTGTATAAATTAATTATAATTGGGGTTGTAATTATGAGATAATTTATACATATAGTTATATTTATAAATATCCCTAGTTGAATAATTGAGAAAACATGATATCAATTATATAAACCAACATATGTTAGTCACATTCTTTTTTGGAAGAATGCAGTAATCTCATACACTATTTGATATGTTGATATCTAGACAAACATATGAGCATATGTTATGGAACATATAAATGGATTGATTCACCATGAGAAACTATATGAAATGTTACCATGTGTTAATGGACTTCTCATGTGAAAGGTAGTATAAGTGATCCTTAGACTTGAGATCAACCTAGTATCTTATGTATAGAGTCATGTACTTTTATGTTGTTCCAAGCTTGCACTCTTAAAGAGTATAAATGAATAATTTTGGGTGCACCACAAGTACATGAAGGTAGCGATTGATCAAGAAAAAATTCATCCTCCTTGGTAACAAGGAAAAATATTCAAAAGATGTTCTAAAATTTGTGCTATGATCAAAATCATAGGCCTAGTATTGATGACACATAAAAGGAGTTTTATGTATAAGTAATTATAGATACATAAAAGCAATTTCATGTATGAAATATTGTGAGATAGCACATAACCAAATATACACCTATGATTGGAAGTTCAAGTTATTGTTAACACTAGAACCATACCCTAAGTCCAATTTAAATATCAAGAGATGAACAAATTGAATTAAACACTAACACCATATCATGAAAGATTTTGATTTCTATAAATCTATTTTTGGCATTTGGGTGGTCATGATTCTTTGCTAGAAGCCAATCTTGATTTATGAATTTGTTTGAACAATTTAGGGAAATTATGTTTGAATTAAAGAAAATTTTAATTCAATTGAGCTTATAGAAGCTTGTAAATAAATTTATTGCCAATATGCATGGAAACCTAGTGGGTCACACAATAAAATCTCTTTAATCCGAAGTCAAAGGAAAAGTTAGGAGGCAAAATGTTGTGAATTCAAGAGTTGAATTAGTGAACATATTGGAAATTTGAAATGATTAATTAAGTGTTCTAATGTGACAAGAAGTGTTAATTAATCAATGATTTAATAATTATAATGGAAATTATTAAATAGTAATAAATTCTAATGTTAATATTTGAATGTTGTATAACATTGATATTAACCCTAGAGGAGATCATAAGTAGAGGAATTGTTCCTCACTTAGAAAGTTGTTTTAATAAATTAAAACAATTAGAGAATGATCATTAAAGAGAGTCTGAGTTTGGACTCATAGAAAAAGTGTTTAGGCTTATTGGACATAAAAGTGGGTGCATGAGGTTGATGAGTGTGGATTCATTAGGCCAAAGAGGCTGCATTATCTACTAGCCCATCCACTTGATGAGTGGATGGCATGAGCAAGAGGAAACCCTAGCTTGTGTGCCATTCATTCTTGTTTTTCACTCTTATGCTCCAATATCTTCTATTTAAAAGAGTAAGATGCCAACCCATAACACATGAACAACAACCCTAGCATTTGTGTTGTGTGTCAACTCTCTTTGTGTGATCTCACTTCCAAACTCCTCTTTGCATTCAAATACCAACACTAGCCTAGTGAATTTGTGATTCCTTGGAGAGTTAGACCTTTTAAACTGAGTGGTTAATTTTCCTTCTCTACCTATTATGTGAACTTGGTAGAGTATTTGAATCAAATTGGTCCATGTGGATCACCATTAGTGTTAGAGATCAAATATGAAGGAGTTGCCCAAAGGTAATCTAAAAGACTTGATCGTGGGCCTTGTGGCAAAGTTTGTGGAATTGCTTGGAGATCAAATTTAGATTTGGAGACCAAGGATTCTAAGAACAACTACTAGGATGCTTTTGATTGCCATATTTGATGCCTAAATCCAAATTTTCCTAACAACTAGGACTTCTTCCCAATAGGTTTTCAACTCTACTTAATAGCCTAACTATACTAGGATTTTGAAACCTCAAATTTCATAGTTCAAATTTGTCTAACCTGACATAGATCGATCAATTGGCCCTTAAGACTCAGTCAACCAGTTGATGCACCCTAGGTGGCCAAGCCAGTTGCCAACTAGTTAACCTTTTAGACTAGTGATAAGCAAATAAAATATCTATAAAAATGATAAATATCACCTTTTAATTGTTTGTTAATTTGTGATTTTTATTTTACTTTTACTTCAGTTTTGTTAGTTTGTTCTTGGTACTGCTGTAATCTGCTTTTGTTTTTTAAGTTAGTGAAAAAGGCTTCAAAAGGAAGATAAAAAGGTGAAGAATGAAGCACACTTGGATCAAAAAGAGTTGAGGAAGAAAATACAAAAAGACTAAGTTGCAAGTGCAAAAAAATCAAAGAAAACCATGAAGCCAACATAGAACATGGCCTGGTCGTGTCCTCAAGCATGGTCGTGTTCTATGCCAAACCCTGTGGCCTTCTAGAAAACAAAATAGCCTAAAATACAGGCAACCCATATCCTAGAACACAGCCATGTTCTGAGCCAAAAATTAGTTACAAATAGCTATTCAAGAGGCAGATTGAAGCATTCACCAATTACTTTTCTTTAGGCTTTTTAGAGCTTGAGTTCTCTGTTTTCTTAGGAGTTTTTATCATTCTAATTAGGATTCTTTCTTCTCTTTAATGTTCTTTCAAGAAGTTAGTTTACATTCAGCATAGTTTTCTTTAATTCATCTTTTCTTTCTTTCTTTCTTGTTTTCTTTATTTCATTCTTGAACATTATGCTT
>JANHAO010000509.1:0-41353 GCA_026873985.1 Saraca asoca | reverse complement strand
TAATCATTTTATATATAATATCAAATATTTAATATTAAATTATATAAAATTATATATTTAATATAAAATTATATCAAATATATAATGTATATTTAATATAAAATTATATTAAATATATAAAATTATACATATTAAAATAATATATTAAATATATAATAATTTTATATTAAATAATTATATATTTAATATAATTAAATATATAATTATTTAATAAAATAAAAATAATTTTATGAAATAAAATAATTATTAGAGGAAGAGGAGAGATTTTTTTTTCTGATTCAGCCAGGTAAGGGAATCAGAATACCTAGCAGGGGTAAGGGTTTCAAATGGGGGTAATGAGTTAAGGCAGGTAACGGTATCATATTTCCTCACAAGTAAACCAAACAAGATTTCATGGAATCAGTTTTCTGATTCCGTTACCAGGTCCTAAAATCCTCCAATCAAACGGGGCTTAAATGGATTTTCCTAAATTGTCGATTGTGGACACGTGCTCTGATTTACGAGATGAGCCTTATTCTTAACAACCTGATATGGCTACTTTGACCCGTGTTTAACTAGCGGCCTTAGCTCGAATTTAATGATCTAATGTTTTGGTCCAACGACCTCAATCCTAGGGGATCTGGGCCCTTATTAGTTGAGTCCGACCATTGGGCTTTTACTAGCCTATTTAAGCAATTTCGAAAATATCCACAACATTAGCCCCTTCAACTCTTAGTGCGATTTATGGACTGGGAGCTATAGCTTGCTAGTAAAAGCTATCAACTATGACTTATTCTGTCGGCATTTGGACTCTTGTCCTTTCATCTCGTCTACGCCTGCCTATGCCATCATTTTCATATTTAATGCATGTGTTTTTTCATAGCCGTTAGTGCGGCAACTACAGAGCCTCGCTTTTTGTTGGATTGTTAGATCAAAGGCAGTTGATCAGTCTCCTGATCTGACATTGAGGCTGATCGAGTTACATAAAGTGAGGAGAACTTCTTTTCCTTATTTCTCATAATGGCCTGATGGGTGCATTGGTTGAGTCCCCCATGCTCTTGATGGTTTGGATTTCAGATGAAACACTTTTGGGTGTGTATAGCCTACTGCATAGGAGATTCTCATGGACAATTTCTCTTTGAGGATTTTGGGAAGTGTTGTATAGATCTTGGATTATTTCCTCATGATGATGCTGAATAATCTGGTTCTTTCATCTTTGTTTTTTTGCCTTGTTGGGAGGAGTGAGAGGAGAAGTTTGGGAGCAATCTGGTAGATGACCATATGATGGATGATGTGCTCATTTCATGGGTTATGTCTCTAGTCTTTTGAGTTTTTAACTTCTAAAGGCCAACTTTCTTCTTAGGATATGATAGCTGTAGACTTATTTTGATCTGGTATCTTTGAATCTTTCATTTGTAAATTTACCTCGTTGATTGAGGTTTTTAATTAATATTCCAATTTTATTCTTGCTTTTTTGTGTAAATTGAGTTGGATATTCAGTAGGTTGCAGATGAGTTCCTGCAAACATTAGTCAAAATGAATGTTTAGTAGGTCAATTGACCAGTAACTTTTTCATTATCAAGATGGATATTTAAATAGGCTGCATGAATGTGGTGCCAAGTAGTAGGTCATATATGGTGCCAAATAGTAGGTCACATATAGTGCCGAGTAGTAGGTCGCATGTAATGCTGAATAGTTAGTCATATGTGGTGCCAAAAAGTAGGTTGTATGCGGTGTCGAACAGTAGATTGCATATGGTGCCAAATAGTAAGTCGCATGTGGTGCTAAATAATTAGTCACATGCAGTGCCAAAGAGTAGGTCATATGTGGTGCCAAAGAGTAGGTCATATGTGGTGCCAAATAGTAGGTCACATATGGTACCAAAGAGTCTGTCGTATGTAGTGCTGAATAATAGGTCACATATGGTGCCAAATAATAGGTCGTATGTGGTGCCGAATAGTTAGTCACATGTGATGCCAAAGAGTAGGTGGTATGCGGTGCCGAATAGTAGGCCATATACGATGCCAAATAGTAGGTCACATGCAGTGCCGAATAGTTGGTCACATGCGGTGCCAAAGAGTAGGTTGTATGCGGTGTCAAAGAGTAGGTTGTATGCGGTGTCAAAGAGTAGGTTGTATGCCGTACCAAAGAGTTGGTCGTATGTGGTGCCAAATAGTAGATCGCATATGGTGCCAAATAGTAGGTTGCATGTGGTGCCGAATAATTGGTCACATGCGGTGCCAAAGAGTTGGTTGTATGCGGTGCCGAATAGTAGGTCGCACATGGTGCCAAATAGTAGGTTGCATGTAATGCCGAATAGTTGGTTACACGCAGTGCTAAAAAGTAGGTCGTATGTGGTGCCGAATAGTAGATTGCATACGATGCTGAATAGTAGATAGCGTGTGGTGCTGAATAGTTGCTCACATGCGATGCCAAGTTTTTGTAAGTACATTAAGTTGAATGTCCTTATTAGAGGGATGAGTGCTCGCTTTTAGGTTAGAAGGGTGATAGCTTGCTTCCGAATTAGAAAGGTGATAGCTCACTTTCGATATAGTATTCTGTCGAAAATTTATTCAGAGATTAGCAACCAGTCATAAAAATTTAAAAACTTAAATAAGCAAACTCATATTCATTGATAATATGGGCAGAGATGTTCAGTGTTTCAAGCTCGAGGAAACTCGGCTTTATCCATGTTTGCTAATGATAAGATCCGGTTCCTAAATCTACCTTGATCATGCATGGGCCTTCCTAGTTTAGGCCTAGTGTCCCATCATTGGCCTTGTGAGCTCCAAGGAGAATAAGGCACAGCACGAGGTCACTGATTTTGTAATGCCGAACTTAGACCTTCCTATTATAGTACTTGGTAACCCATTGCTGATAGGTTGCAACTTTGAGACGAGCTATTTCTCTAGTTTCTTCTGCGAGGTCAAGGTTTACAGCAAGCAGTTAATTGTTATCTTTTAAGTTGAAAGTAGCTCTTCGTTGTGAAGTTACCCCGAGTTCAGCTAGGATCGTGGCCTCAGATCCATACACCATTGAGAAGAGGGTTTTTCCTGTGGTGCTTTAAGTTGTGGTTCTATAAGCTCAAAGCACTTTCTGTAGCTTGTCTACCCATGCTTCCTTCCTAGCTTCCAATATTGTCTTCAGGATCTGTTTGATGATCTTGTTGACAGCCTTGACTTATCCATTGGCCTAAGGGTGGTTTATGGTTGAGAAGCTCTTTACAATATTGAGATCGTTACAAAACCTATTGAATTGCTCACAATTGAATTGGGTCCCATTGTCAGTTATGATCTGTTGTAAGACTCCAAATCTACAAATGATATTAGCCTATATGAACTTTTCAATTTTGGAAGAAGAGATTTCTACTAGTTCCTTCACCTCTACACACTTGGTGAAATAATCGATAGCCACTATTGCATGTTTGCACTTCCCACAGCTTGTCGGGAATGGTCCAATCAGGCCCATACCTTAGATCACAAAGGGCCACGAACTGACTATCTATTGTAAGTAGGCGGGTAGAGCTCATAGGACCTTGGTGAAACACTGGCACTTGTTGTACTTCTTGATGAGGTCGATGGCATCCTGTTTCATCGTAGGCCAATAAAATCTTTACTACAATGCTTTTTGAGCTAAAGATAGCCCCCAACATGACTTCTATAATGGTCGATATGGATATCTTTTAGGACGGTGTCATAGTCATGACCATCATACATCTTAAAAGCGGGGTCAAAAATCCCTTCTTGTACAACATGTCATCATAGATGTATCTGACTGCTTAAGCTCGCAATCTTCATGCTTCTATCTTATCTTCTAGTAATTTGCCATCCTGTAGGTAATTCAAGATTGGACCCATCTATGAGTCCTGTGTCATAACTATTGCCATTACGGCATCTTCTTATTCTGTGCTCAGTGATAGGAGGAACTCTACTGGGATTGCCCCAAGGAAGTCTACATCTCTGGTCATGGCTAAACTGGCTAACACATTTGCATGCGTGTTCCAAGCTCATGACATCTGATTGATCTCATATCACTGGAAAAAAACAAGTAGTTCTTGAACTTTCTGAAGGTAGATGGCCATTTTTGACCCCCTTATTTGGTACTCCCTTCATGCGTGACAGATTATAAGCTAAGAGTCACTAAATATTTTTTTTAAGTTTTTAGCTGGCATCTCCTTTACCAGATAGAGCCCTGCTAATAATGCTTTATATTCAGTTTCATTATTTGTGACTTGAAAATCAAATCGTAGTGCGCAGAGGATTTTGTGTAATTAGAAGTACTCCTACCCTAGCCTTTTGCTTGCTTGATGACCCATTGACATATAATTCCTAATATAGGGCTTTTGAGGCCTATGTTTCCTATTTTGTAGGCCTCATGAATTCTGCAATAAAATCCACTAGGGCTTGCCCTTTGATTGTTGGCCTGGGTTTGTATTCAATGTCGAACTGGGCCAACTCAATCGGCCACTTGAACAGATGACCTAAGGTATCTGTCTTTTATAATATTTTTCTGAGTGGATACTATGTGAGCACTTCTATGATATATGCCTAAAAATAAGGTTGCAACTTCCTTGATGCTACCATGAGGCAGTAAGTGGACTTCTCCATTAGCGAGTACCTCGTTTTAGCATCTTGCAACCTCTTGCTTACATAATAGACTGGGAACTAAGCTCCACCATTTTCTTGTACTAGTGCTATATTAAATGCATGCTAGGATACCCTTAGATAAATGATGAGCTTCTCACTTTCCCTTGGTTTGGATAAAAGTGGAGCGTGGCCCATATATTGCTTCAATTGTTAGAAAGTGACCTCACATTGTTTAGTCCACTCGAACTGTTTCACCTTCTTTAGCATATTGAAAAATGGGATGCATTTATCCATCGCTTTGGAGATGAATCTACTGAGTGCTATGACCTGGCCATTAAGGCTCTATATGTCCTTGATCCCAGTAGGGGATCTCATATCGATAAGTGGCTTGATCTTCTCTAGATTCGCCTCAATCCCTCTATCGTTGACCATGAATCCAAGAAAGTTTCCTGAAGCCACCCCAAATGCACACTTATATGGGTTCAGCTTCATCTGATATTTTCTTAGAATTTGAAACATCTTCCCTAAATCGTAGACATGGTTAGTGACTTATTCAGACTTCACTAACATTTCATCCACGTAAACCTCCATTATTTTTCTGATATGTTCCTTAAACATCATATTCACCAACTGTTAATGGGTTGCTCTTGCATTCTTCAGTCCAAAGGGCATCACTTTGTAACAATACAACTTACGGTCAGTGATAAATGAGGTATGTTCCTCATCTTGTGGGTTCATAGGGATCTGCTTGTATCCAGAGTAAGTGTCCATGAAGTTGAAAAGCAAGTGACCAGCAGTTGCATCTACAAGGTGATCAATCCTTGGCAGGGGGAAGCTATCCTTTGGACATGCCTTGTTGAGGTTTGTAAAATCAATGCAAATTCTCCATTTCCTATTTTTCCTTTTTTACGAGCACAAGATTGGCCACTTAAGTTGGGTAATAAGCTTCTCAGATGAACTTGTTAGCCAAAAGTTTGTCCACTTCAACTTGAGAGCGATGTATCACTTAGCAGTCATCAGCCTTCTCTTTTGGCAAATTGCTTGTGATAAGGGTTAATGTTAAGTTTATGTGATATGACTTTGGGATCAATTCCTATCATGTCTTCATGCTTCCAAGCGAAAACATCCAGGTTTACTTTAAGGAATTCGATTAGCTGGGTCTTCACATTTGGGGATAAGTTTTTTCCCAGTTTGAGGCATCTCTCTGTATCTGCCTCGCTAACCTGTACATCTTTAGGCTCCTCCATTAGACCATTCACTTTGTCTGCATCCACTTCGCTGAGGTCAAGGTTGTAACTGACCCCTGTTGTGCTCATAGCCTATGGTTATCTGCCAAAAACTACATTAACTTTCTTCCCTTTCACCCCTGGTTTAATTGCTTCATCGTAGCAATGTCAGGCTATATGCCACTCATCTCGCACACACCCGATTCCATTGGAGGTTGGGAATTTGATAGTAAATGTCCTAGTTAATATGGCTATGCTTAGGTTGTTCATTGTAGGTTACCCCAGAACCACATTGAATGCTGAGGGACAATTGATGATTAGAAAATCTACCAGTATAGTGACTTGATGACCTGAATCCCTGAGAGTGATAAGAAGCCTGATATGCCCTACTGGTACTTTGCATCTCCAATAAAGCCATAAAGAGGCTCTAGGGAAGGCTTTAGTTAGCCTGTGCTAAAATCCATTTGTTCAAAATAACTCTTGTATATGACATTTACTGAGTTGCCTGTGTTGATTATAATTCTTCGCACCTCGGCATTACCAATTCTAGCTCAGATAACCAATGTATCGTTAATGTATCCCTTGTGTGTCTTCATCTGTGAAGGTGATACTGTCTAGGGTCATCCTTGCCTTCATAACGTTCTCGGTGGTTATAGGCTCGAAGGTGTTATTCTAATTGCTCCACCCTTTGAAACAGCTCCTCTACCATATGGTCCTGAGCCTTAGACTAATGGCCGACTCTTCTTTTTGTCGTGGGAGTGTCGATCTGAGGTTTTATGCCTCCTCTACTCGTGGCTCGATGAGTTTTGATTCGAGACATGTCTCTGATTAGTCTTGTTTGAGCCTTCAACTCAACGTGAGCCCCCACATCACTGATGATCTTCTTCATTCTCCTCATGAGCTCGATTGACCTCAGACCTTGGCCATGAGTTGGTGGAGTGAGCTGAATAGTTATACTGAAGTATTTCTCTAGTCGATTTCTCTTCCTAAGCTTCTTCCCATGGTTGTTAGAGAGTTTCTTTTTGTGCAGCACCCTCAACCTGCTCTTGTGAGTTCTAGGTTTATGCCTTAGTCAATGCCCTAATTGTTTCAGCCAACTCTCTCATCGTGTTCTCAAACACTTCATGATGCTGATGCCATGCTTGAATTTCATCAATAACAACTAATTGCTGTGGTGCCATTGGGGACATCCTGGCGACAACACCTATGGTGGGGCCGGTAAAAGTGCCTATCACAGGGAGGACTGGATCCCTTTGTTGTTCTATGTGACCATCTGGTTGGCCAACTGTAGCATCTAAACTCTTGGTGGTTCTTCCTCTAGCCATTGAAAAATAAAGAAGAATGCAGTTTAGGACCTTTCCTCAAACGCCAAAATGTTGACGGTCAAATCTGGCCAACCAAAGTTTAGAACCCTAAACTATAGATTGAATGTGAAATGAGAAAAAGAAAGAGAGAGGAAGAACAGGGAGATACCAGAAGTTTTTAATGTGGTTCTGCTAAAGTCAATATAACCCCTACGTCCACAGCTTTTATTACTCTTTGTTGAGTGTATTGTATCTGATGATTGAATGTATCATGTACAATGGTTTCATCCCCTTTTATAATAATTAGGGGGTTATAGTTTGAATGTAAATCTATAACGATAAGTATCATGACTTGATTAGGATTATGTAATAGATAAAAATTGATGGCTATAACAGACTCCCATTAAAGTAGGAAACTGAACGAATTTTCTTGAATTGTCGGCTGTGGATGTGTGCTCTGATTTGCAAGCTGAGCCTTATTCTCAATGATTTGAGGTGGTTGCTTTAACCCATGTTTGACCAGTGACCTTAACTCGAATTTAGTGACCTAATGTCTTAATCCAACGACCTCAATCTTGGGGGAGCTAGGCCCTTATTAGCTGAGTTCGACCATTGAGCTTTTACCAGTCCATTTATGCGATTCCGAAAATACCTATGACAAAAAGTAATTGGATCCAAATTATATTATATAAATGGATAAGTTAGTGAAAATTAAATAGTTTTACTACTATAAACATATATTGCACTCTTTTAAAAATATACTAGACTTAACAAACCAATCAAAAATCACAAGGAAGATAATATGTTATGTAGAAAAATTAATAAAATACCACAAATAAGCAAAAACCAAAATTGATAGCAAAAATAATGAATAAGTAAATGGTAACAATGAAGATAGTATATGTTAATAAATAATAATAGTAGTGCATGAAAAGATTAGAAACACCCTAGACCTTTAGAATATCCTGATTGATTATTTCAAAAGCATTAATTGAAAACAAATGCCATTAATATTTATTTCAAAAACATTAAGTAATATGTATAATACATTTTCATAGTAATAAATCTAATTTTTTAAAAAAATCCCACAAATGCCTAAATTTAAATAATATATTTACTCAATGTAAATTATGTATTCTATTGAAAAAAAGTTGATATGCATATGGAGTAAATAAATATTAGTGGTATGTACAGTTATTATGATGAAATTACTATATAAGATGGGTACATGAGTTCAATTTGTATAAAATGTGTTGTCAACATAGATAATTAATTTCATTGAATAAAATATTAAAATGTCCTATTAAGTGAGTTGTAAAACAATTAAACAAATTTTAATCATAGTACATCAATTAAATGGAAATTAAGCCAAAAAACGGGAGTATAACAAAATTTATATATGTAGTCAATTATAAATAATTAAAGCCATTGAAAAAACAATGAAATTAGGGTTGCAATTGATTTAATTTAATGACATTAGTTAATTAAATAATAAAATCATAGTAGTTGAATGTTACTTAGAATATGAATATGTTTATACTTTACTCAGATGGGATGCTATAAAAAAGATTAGAAAATAATGTGTGAATATGTAGTTGGATAATTAATTATTTATATGAAAGAAATTCACTAAAAATTGACATTCAAACTATATTAAAGTGTCGAAATATAACTTAAGAATTAAAACTAAAATAAAATAAAAAACCACAAACTTGGTCTACCAAGGAAATAAAAGGAAAACAAAAATGTTATATAAATTCATCTTAAATATTATTACAACATATAGATCAAATTTAAATACTACTATATACTATTCTAGCTTTCGCTTCTTCTTCATCTAATTTGCTGAAAACTAGTCAGACACATTCTCACTAACCAGAATTGTAGAAGTTGCTTCAATTGGATTTAATTTGGTATTGATCAATCTGATTTGGATCATTCTCTATAGTAATAGATGATTCATCCTACAACATATCTAAACATTTATGAGAGATTATGAGGTCCACGATGCTAGAGAAGATCAACTTTGAAAGGACTATGGTGGCTGAGATGCTAGAGAGTATCAATTCATAAATGGTTAAAGGATTTAATCGAGTGTGTAGCGAAGTGTGAAGGATTGCTGAACCCAACGTAAGAAAACTTGGAACCAAGGGATTAGTTTGTATTTCAAATAGGTGTATGGGACATTAGATGTAAGGCATCTTTAAAAGCAGAGTCCCAAACACTAAGCGTGCACGCAGGCTATAGAGGTAGCAAATCGAAAGGTACGGAGGTAGTGCATGCAAGCTGCAGAGGTAGCGAGCATTTGAAGTTTGCAAAGGCAACAAAGTTCTTGAGTTTCAAAGGAAGCTCACCAAAGTCTATAGAGGTAGCAAAGTTCTCAAGTTTCAAAGGAAGCTCACTGGAGTCTATGGAGGCAGCAAAATTCTTGAGTTTCAGAGGAAGCCAATAGAAGTTTGCGAAGGCAACAAAATTGTCAAATTTCAGAGGAAGCTCACTAAAGTCTGCGGAGGCAGCAATATTTTTTATGGAGATAACTTAAAGAGGAAGCTCACTAAAGTCTGCGGAGGCAGCAATATTTTTTATGGAGCTAACTTAAAGAGGCAAATAAAGAGGAAGTCTAGGGAGAAGTTGATAAGTAGCAGATTGAAGGCTATTTGGATGAGTGTCAGGTTGAGGGTGTCATCTCTTCAAAAGTCCTCAAGTGACATTAGTTCGAAGAGACAAGTTAGGAGTGGTCGAGACAGTAGCTCAGAGGAGTAGATTGAAGACCCTCATGAAGAGTTTGATGGAGTAACTCGATAGAAATAAGCTGAAGATCTTCATAGGCGCTATGTCAAATTGAGATGTTAATAAGGATACTGATATTCTTTAAGTGGGGAAGAATGCAACAAGTCGGCCTTGTGAACAATTTGAGGGGGCAAACATGCTCGATTTGATATGAAACTTTGTAAAATAATTAAGCATAGTGTGGAGGTCTTGTGGCTTAAATTTGAGAGTGATTTGACTGGTGTCTGTTTTTTTGAATTTTCCCTATTTCAGGCTGTTTCTATAATTTTAGCAGGATTCGCTTGTTCAATGCAAGTAGAAAAGCAAATTGTGTGTTCCTTGCATTTTTAGCTTCACATCCATATAAGATAACACAAAATCTCCACCTGAATCTTTGAGAAAAAGTCTTATATTAACTCACAAAAAGTATGTCTATTTGTGTTATATGACTTTAGTTTAGAATGCTTTTTAGAGAGGAAAGTGTTGGCATCTTGTCGGGTGCTCGTTGGGGGCATATTAGGGCCCTGTCAGGTGCTTGCTTGGGGCTCATTAGCACTTAATCTAAGGGTCTAAAGGAGTACGTTGGCTTGAAGGTTCCTCTACACACTATAATCTATATAATGAAATATATATCAATAAATAAGAGTTGTTCTTCTCCCTATTCGATTGTCTTTTTTTGCCCATTGTGCATATATCTATCTATCCAAGTGTGACTCGAGTTTGTTGGAAGGCTGGCATGTTGGCCAAAAATGGCAAGCATGCACTACACAGATTTGACTAGAGAGTTACCGATCCATAACATGTAGTTGCTCGTAGGGTAGTGCGACCAGATGCAATTGCATCTCCTTTTTCACTTGATTTTCAGACTCATAGGTCTGTAATGAGTCTTTTTGACTTGTCTCAAATTCATGCTTTCCAACATGAATTTTGCACAAATTTGTATGCATTTTATTGCCTAGAAAATTCTAACTCGAACCCTCAAATTAATTATAGAAAATTCAATGAAAAATGACATTTCCAATTTGAATTGGATCAACCATGGACAATAACATATAATATAGGAACTAAGTTCTTATACTAAAATATATATTTTTTGTGTTTGCCTATTGCATATATACATATCTTATAATATTTTAGAGACTAATTTTCTTCTTCTTTCATCCTTTTCAATGTGTTATATAGAAAAAAAAAGGTGAAATTTCTTTTTATTTACCATCATTTATTTCTTATTTCATAAGTATTAATGTTTAATATATATGCTATAAGCATTACTGATTTTGTACATAGAACTATAGTCTAAAATTACATTATAATCAAATTATAAATTAATTAATTAAATAGTATATTTTACATTATTTTTATATGATTATAATATATAGAGTATAAGAAGTTAAAAGAAAGTAATTAGAACTGAGTGATATCGTATAAATGGAGAAGTTAGTGAAAATTAAATAGTTCTATTACAATGAACATATATTGCACTCTTTTAAAAATATGCCAGACTTGACAAACCAATTAAAAATCACAAGGAAGAGAATATATTAGGCAGAAAAATCAATAAAATACCACAAATAAGTCAAAACTAAAATTGATAGCAAAAATAATGAATAAGTAAGTGGTAACAATGAAGACAGTATACAATAATAAATAATAATAGTAATACATGAAAAGATTAGAAATGCACTAGATGTTTAGAATACCCTTGTTGATTATTTCAAAAGCATTAATTGAAAACAAATGCCCTTAATATTTATTCAAAAGCATTAACTACTATGTATAATACATTTTTATGGTAATAAATCTAATTTTTAGAAAATCCCACAAATGCCTAAATTTAAATTATTAATTCTATTGGAAAAAAATAAAAATTGATATGCATATGGAGTAAATAAATATTAGTGGTATGCATAGTTATTGTGATGAAATCATTATATAAGATGGAAACATGAGCCCAATTTGTATAAAACATGTTATCAGCATGAATAATTAATTTCATTGAATAAGATATTAAAATGTATTATTAAGTGAGTTGTAAAACAATTAAACAAATTTTAATCATAGTATATCAACTAAGTGGAAATTAAGCCAAAAAATGGGAGTATGAAAAAATTTATATAATATATGTTGTCACTTAAAAATAATTAAAGCTATTGAATAAACAATGAAAATGGGGTATTTAATTTAATGACATCAGTTAACTAAATAATAATAAAATCATAGCAATTAAATGTTACTTAGAACATGAGGGTGTCTATACTTTGTTCAGACAGGATGCTATAAAGAGGATTAGAAAATAATGTGTGAATATATAGTAGGATGATTAATAATTTATATGAAAGAAATTCACTAAAATCGACATTCAAATTATATTAGAGTGCAAAAACATAACTTAAGAATTAAAACTAAAATAAAATCCAAAACCACAACTTTGATCTACCAAGGACATAAAGGAAAAACGATAATGATATATACGTTCATCTTAAATATTATTATAACATATAAATCAAATTTAAATATTACTATATGTTGAAAATGTTCCACGCCCTAGCATCCCACATCGGCTAAGTTAGGATCCGGGGAAGGCCTTAGAAGGGGGAAATGTTCCCTCTCACGTAAGTGCGCTTTTGGGGGTTCAATGTAGCCTCTGAAGGACAAAGTCGTGAGGTCGTGGGGTTCGTCCCCGAGAGATTTGTCCCTGCACGCAGATGGCCAGAGCGGACAATACTTGCGTGTGGGCCTTTTATTGGTATCAGAGCTGGGACTGGCCTCTGGTCTGATGGGTCGGGGGGGATGTTGAAAATGTTCCACGCCTCAGCATCCCACATCGGCTAAGTCAAGATCCGGGGAAGGCCTTATAAGGGGGAAATGTTCCCTCCCATGTAAGCGCGCTTTTGGGGGTTCAATGTAACCTCCGAAGGACAAAGCCATGAGGTCGTGGGGTTCGTCCCCGGGGGATTTGTCCCTGCACGCAGATTGCCAGAGCGGACAATACTTGCATGTGGGCCTTATACTATATGCTACTCTATCTTTGGTTTCTTTAACTAATTTGTTGAAAACTTGCCAGACACATTCTCACCAACTAGAATCATAGAAGTTGTTTCAATTAGACTCAATTTGGTATTAATCAATCCGATTCGGATCATTTTCTATAGCAATAGATGATTCATCTGCAACACATTCAAGCATTTATGAGAGATCATGATGACCACGATGCTAGAGAAGCATTAACTTCAAAAGGGTTATAGTGGTCGAGATGCTAGAGGGTATTAATTTAGAAAAAGTCAAAGGATCTGATTGAGTGGCGTAGCATAATGTGAGGGATTGTTGAACCCAACATAAGAAAACTTGGAACCAAGGGATTAGTCTCGCGTCTCACATTGGTGTATGGGATATTAGATGTAAGGCATCTTTGGTAGTAGAGTCTTGAACACTAAGCATGCACATAGGCTACAAAGGAAGCAAAGAGGTAGCAAGCATTCAAAGTCTATAGAGGTAGCAAAATTCTTGACTTTCAAAGGAAGCCCACCAAAGCCTGCAGAGGTAGCAAAGTTCTTGAGTTTTAGAGGAAGGTCACCAAAGTCTGTGAAGGCAATAAAATTCTCAAGTTTTAGAGGAAGCTCACTAAAGTTTATGAAGACCACAAAATTCTCAAGTTTTAGAGAAAGCTTATAAAAGTCTGTAGAAGCAGCAAAATTTTCAAATTTCAAAGGAAGCTTACTAAAGTTTGCAAAGGCAGAACTATTTTTGATAGAGCCAACTCAATGAGGCAAATAAAAAGGAATTTGAGGGAGGAGCTCATGAACAGTAGATTGAAGGCTATCCGGATGCATGTCAGGTTAAAGGTGCCATCTTTTTAAAAGTCTTCAAGTGATGTTAGTTTGAAGAGATAAGTTAGGTGTGATCGAGAGAGTAGCTCAGAAGAGTAGGCTTAAAACCCTCATGAAGAGTTTGAGGGTGTAAATCAAGAGGAGCAAGCTGAAGATCTTCATGGGTGCTATGTCAAATTGAGACATTAATAAGGATATTAATATTCTTTAAGTGGGGAAGAATGTCACAAGTCAGCCTTATGAATGAATTGAGAAGGCAAACGTGCTCGATTTGACACAAAACTTTGTGAAAAAATTAAGCATAGTGTAGAGGTCCTGTGGTTCAAATTTAGGAGTACTTTAACTTGTATATTATTTTTCTAAGTTTTTTCTATTTCTAGGGTATTTCTATAATTTTGATAGGATTCGCTTATTCAGTATAAGTATAAAAGCACATAGTTGCATTCCTTTCATTTTTAGATTCACATCCATATAAGATGGCTCAAAATCTCCACTTGAAGCTTTGAGGAAAGGCCTTATGTTAATTTACAAAAAATATGTTTACTTGTTTCATATGACCCTTGGCTTAGAATACTCTTTAGAGAGGAAAGTGTTTGCAGCTTGTCAGATGCTTGTTAGGGGCATGTTGGGGTCTTGTTAGGTGCTTGCTTAGGGCTCATTGGCACTTAATCTAGAGGTCCAAAGGAGTGTGTTGACTTGAATCCTCCTATACACACTATAATTTATGTAATGAAATATATGTCAATAAAAAAAAGTTATCCTTCTTCCTGTTCGATTGTCCCTTTTTGTCCGTTACACTTATGTGAGGTGTTCTTAAGGCTTGATTTTTTGATTGCTTTAGTTTACTAGCTTATGTTGCTTTCAGACATATTGTGCATATTCCACAATGCCCTATCTATCTATCCAAGTGTGGCTCGAGTTTGTTGAAAGACTGACGTGTTAGTCAAAAGTGGCAAGCATGCACTGCACAGATTCAACTAGAGAGCTACCGATCCGTGGCATGTAGTTGCGCATGGGGCAGTGCGGCTAGACGCAATTGCATCTCTTTTTTCACCCCAATTTTCAGACTCATAGTTTGTAATGAGTGTTTTTGACTTGGCTCAAATTCATGTTTTCCAACATGAATTTTGCATAGATTAATGTGCATTTTATTGCCTTGAAATTTCTAACAAAAACCCTCAAATTAATTGCAGAATATTCAATGAAAAATGATATTTCCAATTTGAACTGGATCAACCATGGACAATAGCAATTCCAAAATTTTTTCCTCCATTCCACTTTAATTCATTCATGATTAATATGGGTACTTATTTCATCTAATCATTCTAAACATAAGCCCTAAACTAATTTTACAAAATCTAATAATAATCAACAACTTGAAATCTAATCAAATACGAAAAAAAAAAGAGAAAAAATTTCATTTTGGGCCAAACAGAGTTTATTTTATTCATAAAATTTCTTAATGGATTTCAATTATTTTATCATTCTAAACTAATAATCTTAAACAATTGTTTGGAAAATTGGTTAAATTTGACCAAAAAAAAAATTAGTTTCTTACAAATGGCCAAAATTCATAAATTTTATCCAAAATCTGAAAATTTTTTGGATTACACAAAATAACTGAATTTCTTCAATTCACTTATAAATTAGTCATGCCTACATGATTGATAGGACTCTAATACTAATTATAAACATTTTAAGCTATAAATCGGTGACTTATCAACTATGCAGACAAACATAATGTATCATTTTAATAATATAAAATTATTTAATTACATAAAATTATCATAATCAAATTGTATGTTATCTGAATTTTCAAGTTGATCCATGATATCACAAGCATATCAATTCACATAATTTAAGATGATCCAAGAATAACAGTAAGTGAACATATTAGATTATCAGAGCTAATTATAGAAGATTACTTTTTCTTTCCACCCTAACTATCACAAATGATTTTGGAAGATAAACTACAAAGTAATGGGGAGTCAACAACAATTTAAGGTAATAAGAGTAGGGATACTATAGGCTAAAATCTTGAATTAGGTAGAGATTCGACCTGTCAGCAGAAAATCCTAAAACAATAATTTAGGTCTAAAAGCCACCAAATAAAGCCTAACTTTTTATTATTAATGAATGAGCTATTATACTTTAACATTTTATAAGATTTCATGAATTAGGTCCACAAGAAGTTAAAATGAAAAATGATTCCAACATAGTTTTGTAATTTTATTTAAATCAACAAAGTAGCTTGACTTAAATCATTTAATTTTCCTTTCCCGGAGCATGTAATACTTCTCTCTATTGCCTCTTGATCTTCTAATGCCTCCCTATCCTTCTAACACCATTTTCAACCTAAACACTCATATGGCTTTTGATCTTTAATTTTAGTTAGAAACAATTTAAAAAGTGCTACCTGCAGGTGCTTATTACTAGTTAACAGGTTAACAAGTTTGTTGAAATATTCTTGCGTCTGTTTCGGGATTTCTCTCGCATCCAGATGAGGATATTCTTTCTATGAGTTTTAGTGAAGATTGATTATCATTTATTAAAAGATTAATTTTGTGAAAAACTTAATAATTTAAATTTTATTGATTAATATAAATTAATTTTAAATTATCAATCCCATCATTAAAAAATTATAAGAAATAATTTTAATTTCAATACATGCACATTTAGAATCGTACAGATTATCAGATTTATGGATTGATATCTAGTTTGGTAGTCTTATCTGACCATTGATTGATTAGAATGGTCAGTTGCCATCACGTTCTAGGTGAGGACTTGACTTGTGAGTGGTAGGGAATACATTTCAAGGGATTGCAAAGCAGAGAAATGTTCCCTTCAAAAGTTAACTATTGTGCTTAAGGATGAATTGGACAGCTTGGTAGAGAACTTGCTTTGTGGAGGAATTTCCATTATAATGTACTTTCACGAGAGTAATTACCGAGAAAAATGCAAAACAATCGTTTCAAATCTGAAGTGATTGGATTTCGCTTCTATCATCTTTTAAATTTGAATATCAAAATTTTAAATTACATAAAATTTGAAATTAATATCTATTATTCATTTAATTAATAATTTTATTAAATTACATAATTTTTTATAAATCTTTTAAATAAGAGTCACAATATTATTATATTTTAATTTATCATATCATTTTTAGTATATAATTTCTATATTATATAATTAATACAAATTAAACACAATATATAGAATTTTAATTAAATGCTTAAAATGAATTAGGAGATTATATATGAAAAAACAATATAGTATATTATCATACAATAATATTATGATTATTGCTTGAAAAGTATATAAAAAATCATGTACTTTAATAAAATAATTAATTAAATAAATAATGAATATTTATTTCAAATTTTATATAATTTAATATTTTAATTTCTAAATTTTAAAGTTGGTGGAATCAAAATCCAACTACCTAAAACTCGCATAGATATTTTACATTTTTTCCTAATTACAAACGAGATATTCCACCCCACTATCTCAAACTTGAAGAGGATATTTTGTATTTTTTATCCCTAATTACTAATAAGTAATTTTACGAAGAATTTGACTTCTTAAAAGATTAAATTTTAATCATTATATTTCCTTTTTGCATTAAAATTTTTATTTATTTGATTTATCCCCTTTAAGATTTGGAAAAAAAATATGATAAATACATTCAATCTCTTAAAGAGGTTGAATTTTTCATAAAATTACCCATTACTTTTTTGCACTTAATGACTTCTCATATTATGAAATAACCACAGCAGATCCAATTAAAATTTTACACTTTTAAAAAAATCACTAAACAGTAATAAATTAATCATAAGACGAAATTAATTTTAAACTGTGTCTAATTTATAACCAATTCCAAAATTTCAAAATTAGTTAAGCTCAAGCACTGCACTTAATCCATTTACATTACAAAGTATAAAAAACTCAACAGAACCATGGGCATTTACTGAATATCTTCCTGTACTCGCTACTCAAGGAAACCCCAATTCCATAACAATAGACCGTGTAATATAAAAGGGCAAAATGAAAATGAAGCGCCCCTTTCAGTACATAAGTGAAGATTTTCGATGCCATATACCACAGGACACTAACATCAAACTACATTCCACAGTACTAAGGAAAAAATTGACCAAGTTGTCTACATTTTAATAATTAAAGGAAACAAAGATGGCTCAATCCAAACTTTCCCTGTTTTTGCTACTAACAATCTACCACAACACGGATATGAAGCCAGGCCGTAATTGGGTGATGAGCAGAAAGTGCAGAGGAATATTATTTCAGCAGTTACAAATCAATCCCCGTGAATGGTGTAACGTTCCCATTTCTTCGTGGGGTCATATATCTGCAAACACAAATTCATAATAAGAATCAGAAGCCACTCAAAACCTGACAATTAACAAGCACCCCATTCTGAGAACTGATCAATTGTTACTAGGTATCTAAGTTGACAGAACCACAATAGAAAATCTATCAAGGACCTATGTAATATATTCAGCAAACAAACATTAAAACAATAAGTAGAAAGAACAGTAATTGTGTGTTTGGGGATGGAGGAGAATGGAGGGAAAGAAACGGGGAAGGAAAGGCTATCCTTCAAAAAAGTAAAATATAAATAATCATAGGAAAAAATAACCCTACATTTCCCCTTCTCCATTTCCCTTGCTCCCCAACAAACCAGTAGAAATTACATGATTTTATATAGATAAAAAGAGTGCAAGTGTATGTGCATATGTGTGTGTGTGTGAGAGAGAGAGAGAGAGAGAGAGAGAGAGAGGGAGGGAGGGAGGGAAGGGGGGAAGGAAGGAGGGAGGGAGGGACAGCACCTCCCATCTTGAGGCTGGAAATATATGCTTGTTCTTTTCATACCAATGCCTTTCTACAACTTTTCCAGCATGTGACTGTTGGTTGACATGAGAAAAAAGAACCAGAGTAAGATGCTTTAATTAGCAAGAAAAGTTTACTTGAACACCCTATTATAAAGACATACAAGTAGGCATAAGACAATAATAAAACTTCACATTCTTCCAAAACAATCTTTACTTTTTGGCATTCTCCAGAACCATGTTCAAAAACATTTAAATATAAGTAGAATTCAGGGTGGTGGTGATGAAGCAATTACAATATGCTGATGAGCAAGCTTGTATAGTCTCATCAGATATATGTTTTTTTGATAAACAGTGTAATAACTATCCCAGTACAAAACCATGGCTAAACTAAGTAGAGCTTGAGTTGTGTGAACCACAAAGCTCAATCCAGTGCTCATTATGTTGAAATTCCATATCAGATTCAGTAAATGCCAAATATATGAACTAAGTGGTCATTTGGTTGATAGAAAGCTGTGTGGAAAGTGCAATTTTCTAGGAAGTTACAAAAAGGATGTGTTGTTTGGTCGATCACTAATTGGCAAATGAGGGAAGTAGGACTTCCTAGGAAGTTCTATTTGTCACAAAATTTAGGAAGTTGCTTACTTACCCTCCCCTAGATAAGAAGAATTTCCCGCAGGAAAACCAAACAACTTTGAGCAGGAAAACCAAACTACTTTGAGCATTTATTAGGAAGTTTATAAGGGAATTTACTTCTTAGGAAGTTCAGCAAGAACTTACTTCTTGTGTGAACCAAACAACCCCTAATTATTGACATAATAGGGCATTTGAAAAAACAGAGTAAATTTAAGCCTCTTGCTCTCAGAAAACAGCAAATGAGTTTCCAAAGTTAACTTCAGGCCACATGTCCTATTTTGCCTTCAAATTTCAAAAAACGTAGCTGCAATAATTACTAGAAATGTACCTCATCCTTCTCAATAGTTGCATCAGCAATTGTTCGGACATCCTCATGCACATCAAAGTGGAAAAGCTGTGAACAGTGCATATAAATAATGAGTAACCTCAAACCAACACAGCAAAGAATTACAAAATGATAGGACTTTCAGAAAACATTCTCATTTATAATAGCATGCAGGTCATGCTTGGAACAAAATTCAGGTGGAAAGCAAATTTGTAGTAGAAAATAATAACCATCATCAGCAATACAAGCAGGATAGATGACTAGGCAGAAAACAGGCTCATGGATTCTTACATTACATCTCCACATCATTTACTATGAAGACTGTTGCTCTTCACAAAAAAACCATACCATAATATTAACCTATCCACAGGGAGATGGGATCCCAAATTCTAATAACCATGTAATGGACATTGGACAGCCCGTTATTGATGACCTGTACAAAGGTTCGCCAGTACTGTACCCTCTGCTGCTTAAAAAAATTAACAATAAAGCCCTTAAATCTTGTATATTTTATTAACCTCTTTTGAAGTCATTTGATCCAAAAGCAAATGGTCCGATAAGATAACCTTTTTTATTGAAAAAGAAAATTCTATTAATAGAGAAGAAGAGATTACATGACAAGATAAGGAATCCCCAATGAAAGGGGAAAAAAAGAAGACGACAAAATTAGGACAACACTGCTGCCTCATTTCCATGCAAATCTGTCAAACTCAATCCCCTAAAGTAGCCATTAGCTTTTAATCAAAAAGAGGCTACAAATAAAATCCTATCCCATAGAATGATACAATATTGGTCCACTAAGATATTTGCAGCAAGGAGAATAAATAATGCAGTACAAAGATCCGTGCAAGTTGTAAAATATCTTTGCACTGCCTTGTTTATCCTCCTTGTACATATCTCAGGCCAGGATTATCTTCCTCCATCTTATACATAATTTTGTCACACTTTTAATACATCAATTACTTTATTTTTCGTACGTTTGTTGGCAATTGAAATTTCTAATTTTCAGTGTCTTGTTAAAAAAGAGAAGAAATTCATCCTAGCAACAAATTTTTAAAATGGAATCAATTGTTACTATCGTTATTGTTATCACCTACCACTACTACTACTATTTATTTTCAATGAAGGAAAACATTTCAAAAAATTATTCTATTAGTTTATGTAGGAAGCACCTCCTCAATGAGGAAATATAAAATAGAAGCAAGGAAGAGAAAGCAAACATACTGGTCCACTTTTGCCTCTAGCTTTGTTGACAATTAGCTCATAGAAGCTGTGTTGCTGTTGTGCAGGAAAAAAAGATAAATATTAGCAGACATCTTACACAACTCATACCAGATTGCAAATTTACACAGTCCATATCAGGTTGCGACTAAGTAAATGTTCGTACATGGGGAATGATAAGGTCTTCTTTCACATATAGCAAATTTTCCACTGACGTCGTTCGAATTTCTCGAAACTCAGGAGCTAATTGCTGCTGGACAGCACGAAGAAACTCTCCTATGGTATCACCCTTGCGTACCTGAACTATCAAAACATCATTCAGATCTCAAACATAATTGTAGGTGTCTAGTTGACTACCAAGAATTAAGAGAAACGGGAACTGATGGCTTTTCTTGCCTGGATCACACGCCTGTGGCCAGCCCCATCCCAGTAACTGTATGTAATTTCAAGAGGCTCATCTGAAATGGAAGAACAACTAATTTAAGAATGATTTGCCCTCAAAATGATTATACTCCATGAGTTAATTTTTTTAATAGATATAATCCATGCGTTATTCCTTCTAAAAAGTGATGTGAAGCATATTTAAAAGAATAAGCAGACTAACTTCTAATCTGCTCCTGCTCACGGAGCCACTGTTTCCGCAGCCTTTCACGCTCAGCTTGTTCCTCAGCCTCTCGCTCACTGCAACAGCATCCTCAGCACACCTATGCCCAGATGTTAGGACCACAACGAATAAACAAAGAAGGGAGTTTGGAGAAGGGTGGGGAGAGAGGGGAAGGGAAAAGGAAAAATGCCAAACCTGTCAGGAAGGAAGCTAGTTTCAACAGTTGGGTCTTTACCAAGTTTACCATGTCTAAGTCTATTTGCTTCCAGACTCTCTGCCAACACCAAAAGCAAGATTGACGTTATCCTATTTGTTAAGCAAAATAAAAATGCAACTACTGCTAGAAATAAATCTGCAAACTCACAAGACACAAAGAAGAAGTAAAGCAGTACAGTGCAATGTTGCCAGATTCACAGGCAACCCTTGTGAATTGGGAACCGGTTCATGTGAACCAAAATGAAATATCTTAGAGAACAAATATGTTATAATGAGCGATCCTTTTATTTCAGGAAAATCTCAAAATTTAGGGAAGAATCACAATGAATGGAAATCACAATGATTTACTTTCCTATTTAAATAAGAACTCTTTAATATTTAAATAATCAACTATTAATATAATTATTTAAAATTTGAATACTAATCAATTACAAATCTATTAACAAATTTATTTTAATCATAATCAATTAAAATTTTGTAAAATTTTATGATGATTACTCAATCAAACAATTTATAATCAAACAAATTGTTGGTCCAAAAGGAGCTTCAAGTTCTAGAAGGCAACAAGTGCGCACATCTGGGTCACATCAAACATAAATTTCTAGTTTTGGTACAAGCAGAAGTTGTAGTGCTAGGGGAAAAGTAAAGAGATTAGATTAGTTTACTTTGAATCTTAGTTTCGATGATGATAAATTATCTCTAATTTTTTTAAAACTATCGAGTTTATATAAAATTTTAATTATATATGTCATAGCAAATTGATAATACTTTTTACATGTATTGCGTACCCAACTTAGCGTACTGACTAAACCTAACCCCACGAATCCAAATCCTATTACACATGTATCCCATACCCGTACCCATATCACGAATCATAGCGTACCACAAATTAAGCAACACTGGGACAGAGCTACATGGGGTCTCCAAATCTGTTAAAGCAATTGGAGTATACCCAATTGCATTGTGAAGACACAGACCACGTAGAATGTGGAAAAAATGGTTCAACATGTCATACAGCAGGGTGGATGAAATGGAGAAAAGCTCCAAGGGCAACTTGTGATTGCAAAAACCCATAATACTTAAGGAAAATTTTAAGGACTGCTACAAGACCAGTGATGCTATATGTAGTGAGCCTTGGGCAGTGAAAGAACAACATGAGGAAAAAGTAAGGGTGGTGGAGATGAGAATGCTAAGATGGATGTGTGGACATACAAGAAAAAACAAGACTACAAATGAATGCATCAGAGAAAACGTTGGGGTAAGAAACGTGGGTTTATTGAAGGAGACTGGAGAGTTTAAGAGAAGTAGAGGAAGACCCAAGAAAAGTTTGGGAGAAAGCATAAAAAACAATCTCAGCTTAAATGGATTCACAGAAGATATGGTTTTTGAAGAGCATAACGGCGTAGTTTGATCCATGTAGCCAATCCCATCCAATGGGAGAAGGTTTGATTGTTGTTGTCATTCAACAAGAAGATGCATATATTGAACACGACATAATCAATAAACAAAATTTAATAACCAAACATTAGACTGAATAGATCGTCGATATATGACATAAAATTAAAAAAAGTAGGCTAATGAAAATATTTTATGCCAAGCAAAAACAGTATCAATTCAATGTTAATAGTCACAATGTTGAACTATGTCATTATATGGATAAAACAACAATAATCATTTCAAACAGCAATCTAAGTAACAAGTAAAATAACAATGAGCTTTGTGAAAAATAGCTTACTATTTTCTCCTTCATCATCTTCACTGCCATTCTCAATATCCTCTGTAAAAGACAATCGAGAATTACCCTTTATCTTCCTCTTTTTCCGCTTCTGTAATTGAAGCTCCTCCTCCCTATTTTACAAGGAACAATGAAATTTAATGGAAGTTTAAGTAGTGGACTAGTAGAAGTAATACAATAAAAAGCAACACAACATTTACAACCTCAATTTCAGCAATAAAATAAAATCAACTTACTCTTGTTGTAGCTTCTGAAGTTTCTCCTTCTCTTCCTCCTCAATTTTGTTCCGGATATTAACCCTCTACATAATGAACAAGTCAGAAAACAAGAACAAAGTACTAATCTCAAGATAACAATGCAAAACATTATAAGCTACTATTACCTTCTCAACATACTGCTCTCTTGTCACCAGACCAACAGTTTCCTTCTTAAATGCAGTCTCAAGAATCTGAAAGGCACATCAATGAGGAAGAAGCTTCATCAAACAGAAGTTAATTACATAAACGAGAAAATCCCAAAAGAATCAAAGAGTTCAATCAACACACTGCAGTAAAAAGTATTTTGTCTCTTTATCATCATGCAGGAATAAATTTGAGTTCCTCGACACACCAATTATGAAGGATTAGCTCTATGACTTCCCCAGTGGATGGCCATCTCCATGTGATACTGTGAAACATAACTTGCCAAGTTTTGGGATGATGGCCATTGTTACAATATGAAATGTTTGTAACATTTTATAGGATTTAATTTTGATGATGAACCAACAGTATAAACTGTAAAGATTGTTATTGGTGGTAAAAATTCCAAATTACTCTTACTTTTTTTAATGGCATTTACACTGAGAGTAAATCAAATTTAAACTCTGTTAAATTACTGGTCACCCTGCTGTTAATAATAACTCAACCTAATACATGTCAATCAACTCAGTCCTGAAGACTATCTACAGATTCTACTGTGTTTTTCCTGCTTTGAAGCTGTGGGGAGCATTCATATTTAACCCAGTCAATTGGCATCAATTGTTTATGCCATCTGATTGGATCAATTACATTCTACTCTAGTGTCTAGAGAAGAGTCATATTCTAATTCATCTAAACTTCAAAGCACTGGATGCTAGGATTATGTTATACATTCTTAAAAACTACTATTTGGCCGCAATTTTCCCCTCCTCTCTCTTATCTGGCTGTTGCTAGCCGCTGCTTTCTGACCAATCTCAAGTACAATATTTTCCTATTTCCTTGCAGATATCTGTTCCTTATATAATGAATGGTGGCCATGCTAAAATAAACCTTAGTTGAGGTCTGAATATTGGCTTGTGTTTAGAAAGTGTGTGTAACTAGTAAAAACAAATCAATCTTAATTTTCTGAATAGAATTTTACTAAAAACTAGTAATGGTAACAAACATCTACTAGTAACATTCAACGCATTGCTAGAGTTATGGTTTCACAGAAACTCATCCAAATGTTTGGCTTGTGAGATAAAAGAGTTGGGATTAGAGTGTACTTCCTTGAGTAACATTAACTAGCCACACAGACAAATCAAGTATGAGGATGTTTAGGTTGGTTGAAGTAGAAATGGCTACGGCTGCCATAGATAAATTTGGTTCTGTTTTAAGACTCTGATTTTGTCTATATTGTTAGTAGAGCCAAGCTGCAGATCTTATGATGTTGCACCATCGAAAGTAACTTAAACTCAATGAATTAATCTATTTTCGTTTTTTTTTACATACATGCCTTCCAAAAAAAATAAAAATCCTGAATATAGAAATATTTAGGGAAAAATTATCTAGCGATGACTAAAATAAAAACGAAATAAACAGAAACTCAAGACGCAATTCCTAAAACATAAAATAATCCAACCACCATGCATATATTCCCCCAGCGACAAATTGTTAAATTACCCACTGGTCCAAATCGTGCACATAAAACAAAAACTAAACTTTGAAGTTCCGATAAATAAAGTATCTATATGGGTACAAAATCCACATAAATCAAAGAAAACTAATAATCTTCTGTTTCCACAAATTGTTATGCTGCCCAGCCACCCAAATCATGTAAAGAACCCAAAAACCAAACTAACAACAAAGTATCCAAATAGGATAATTTTTCGTTCCGTTTCCGAAACAGAAACCTTGAAAACCTTGAACTTCAACGAAGGTAATGGAAGTGGGTTTAGAATAAGAACCTCCGAAGTACTTGACCCGAATTGGAGGAGACCCGGTTGGCCTTTAGCAGAAGCAGACTTCGTTTTGAGCTCTTGGATTTTCCGGCGTTCCGCTTCTCTCTGCTTCTCGAGACGCCGGATCCTGACAGCGTCTTGGGCGGTGCCCACGTACCCATCTCCCATACCCGACATCTTCGCTCTCCTCTGCTTTTGTCGTCGGAACTCAGAAAACAACAAGCAGAGGTCAGTTCATTGTAGGTCGTATACTTTTACATCCATGGTAAGATAAGATAATATAGGCAATCATAAATGGGCCTAACACTGATTGGGCCTTTGTCAACAATAAAGCAGAGCACAAATTTGGTCTCCATGGCCCACCTATGTGATAGGCAATAGGCAAGATGTATACATACAAGTAACACCATCAATCCAGAAAATTCTTGTATGAATCAAGTTACCATGGAGATGGAAGTGGGAAAATATTACCTCTTACTTTGACAAGTATATTTTGTTATTATGGTTGAATAGATATTAAAATTAAGAAGGTAATTTCTGACCTATTATAGTATTATAGGTAATTGTACTAAAATTTTCAAAAATAAAATAGAACTAGAAATATTTTACTAAGATAGATATGTAGGGATTAATAAAATTATTTAATAGCCTCAACTATAGGAGAAAATAGTTATAATTTACTATGTCATTTTTAAATTAAAATTTACTTAGTGTGTATTGCATGATTAAACACCCAATAGAGAATATAATTTTTTTTTTAAAAAAAATGAACTAATGCATTTTTTATTCTAAAGAAAAAGAAACAAAAAATATCTTTATAACAACCCAAGAGAGGGAATTTATACTCTAATCCAATCTAATCTAATCTAATCTAGTATTTAAAAATAACTAGAGCAAGGGACACGTGTCATCTTTATATTTAAAGTTGCAAGTAAATGAACAGGTGATAATACCACATTCAAAGATGAGAAAAATGGGCAGCCATTATTCCTTTGTTGAAAGTTTGACTATTCACAAGAATGAGACACTTGTGAGAGACTCCAAGCTTTAAGCATGTGTATAGTTGAGATTTAACAATGAATTATGTGCAACAAGATGTGAAAATAATATTCCATTTGTGATGAATGGATCCTGATCATCCATTTACTTTCAAGCTTTGATTATGTTAATCTTCCACAACTATTAGATTTATTTAAGTATTCAAAGTAGTTACAATTAACTCATCCCGACAACCTATTAGCATAAATTGTTCTTGGAGATAGGAGAGGTTCATCATGCATAATAACTTCGGACGGGCTATTGAAGGTAAAAGTGCCTTCTTATCTGTCATTTTGTCTAGTTACTTTTCCATTATAATTTGGCTTTTATTTATCATTTTATGTATTTCTTCATTTTTTTCTCATCTATCTCTTTTGATTTTTAATACCCCTCTATTTCATAATGAGGCTTGAAATAGTTGAGGATATATATGGTAATTTCCCTATTTGTTGATTAATTCATTTTTTGTCTCATTTTTTCTTTATATGATTTTGGTAACTTTGAAAGTAGTGAATATCCTGCGGTCTAAGGGTGTGAAGGATGTCATCAGAAAAAAATGAAATACTTTATTGTCATATTTTGTTTCCTTTTTTTCACATTCACAAAATATTGTTATTTATCAAGTTTTTCTTTTCTTTTCTTATTTTTTGGCATCTAAAAGAATCTTTCTTTTTATTTGTAATCAGAGACCCCACTTGAGCCAAAACACCAATTTTTCTAAAATCAAAATCTTCAAATATACCAAAAGTATGTGTTTCATGCTTCTTTTATCTTCAACTCAGGAGATGCCGACTCCAAAAGCCACAATAGCTATCACCTGTAGTGCCTCACAATTACCTCTGACAACCATAAAATCATGAGTTCTCTCATTAGATCTCATCAGCTATAACTCCAAATCCTTTAATTACATTATCTATCATTCAATGGCTAGATATTTCTTTACATGATTTGTTTATTTTTTTATTGATTTTTCTATTTATTTGTTAAATATGAAATATTATATTTTGTATATGTATATATTCATGTTGACCAAGGTATTAGCTAAACCTCCTCTAATTTCCTTAATATTTCTGAAGAAGTTAAAGGAGCAAGTGAGTATTTATTTAAAATTAAATGTCTAAATATCGAGCAAATTAAGGAGAAATTTCTTGAATAATTGTAGATACTTAAAGACAGCAAACTAAGGAGAAACTTGATCATCTTTCAATTCATTTTGATTGAAGCATGAGCAAAACCTCCTTTAATTTCCTTAATATTTCTTAGTAAATTAAGAAATATGTTTTATCTTTAGTTCTTGCTATTGTCATCAATCATTGACTTGTGAATGCTCAATTTGAAAGATCCAATGAGTGTTATGATGTAATAGATGAAGAGCTCTTTAGGCACACGTTATCCATTCACAACAATAATGCTCCTTTATAATGCACTTCTATGATCTGTGTACTTAGAGTTACTTTGATCCCATCAATATATAATACTTAAAGCTATTCTCTTCTCTTCTCTGTCTACTTAGGGTTCAATTTTTATTATCAATTATTTTAAGGTGTTAGATAATTTGAAGTGATAGTAGAATGTTTTTGGAAATAGAGCACTAAATTTGTGCTTCTAATAATGATTATGTTTTGTAATTTTTTATTCAATAATGATTTTGTATTTCTAATTCAAAGATGGAGTAGCCCCATTGGCTAGAATTAACTGGCAAAGGATCAAGAACTCCATGCAAGTTTTCTAATCTTCAAAGTTGTTTGAATTTTGATGTTGAGCATATGAAGCTAATATATGCAAGTTAATTAGTTATTTTCTCTTTGAACAATTATTACTCATTGAACTTTGATCCTTTGAAATTTCCTAAATAATAGATACCCAAAATCCAATTGATCAAGGTTCACATGATGTTTCAGATTTGGTGCAATACCTTACAGATAAAATGAGCATCTTTACCACTAGCACATGATTTTCATTTGATTGATACATAAGTGTCATTAATTATATGTAAGTTATTATTTTTTATTCTAATTCTCTTAATTTTTCAAGTCTACCTATCTTTTTTATTTTCAAAATAAACATTAGCATTTGAATTTTTAAAAGTGAAAAATGTAAATTACCCCATTCAACTTTGAGATAGTTGTATTTAACACCTATAACTATTAAATTTTGCAATCAATTGTCTTCAACTTTGAATAAGTAATAAATTACCAATGCAAGGATAAAAATACAAGGATCATAATCATGGATTTTCCTATTCACACTAGATAAGCAAACTATGCCAAAATGACCAAAATACCCCCAAAAAAGGGAAGAATAAAAAAATAGTACACAAGTAGGATTCATTCAAATTTGAGCCATAAGACCTCCACACTATACTTGATTTTTTTTTAAATAAAGTTTTGTGTCAAACGTAGTACATTTACTCTCTCAAATCGCTCACAAGATGAAGATTGATTGTTAAATGCAACTATCTCAAAGTTGAAGGGATAATTTATATTTTTCTCTTTTTTAAAATAATTGTATTAAATGTTTATATTTTATATAATATATCATTAGATCATTCTTATTTAATAAAGGCTATTGATATATATAATAACAAATTTAAAATTTCCTATAAATTGAAATAAAGTATCATTCTAATATTATAAACAAATTATATTTGTGACAACCATTATGGTCATTAATGCTTTTTTTTTTTAGTGACAACATATTCTTAAAAAATAATACTTGTGAGAATCAATATCGTCATTAAAGCTTTTTTAGTATCAACATATTTATGTCATCACTAAAAATATAATATTTGTGACAACTAATATTCTCACTAATTTTTTTTTTCAATGTCAACATATTTATCTTGTCCTTAAAAACTTCTCAGTGTACACAAAGAAGCACTAGTAGTCACTCTAGCATCTTTGGTAGGAGGAGGATTGGCCTTTGCTATCCTTTTATGAAGGTTTTAGTAACTGTAATTGTTGCCATTAAAAGCATACTATTTTCCCTCTAACTCAAAACTTTTGGCAAGTACAAAAATTAATTTTTAATGAAAGCTAAAGTGACATGAAATAAAACTTGTTCCTAAAAATTATTATTTTGTGACCATAAACTTACTTTGTCACTAACATTGATGGTTTAGTAACAACAGTGAAATATCGTCATTAAAGTATTGCCTTTAGTGGTAAAAATATCATTCATCACCGAATTTTTATTATTAAAAGTCTCCTTTCTTATAATGTAGAGAAGGAATTGCTAGGTACTTTGAGGACCCAGTAAAGTCTATTTCTAAGGTGTCACAATCTAGAACTTATGACCAAATTTGGCACACAAACATACTCGAATTTAGATGAAACTTGACATAAAAATCAAGCATGAAGAGAAGATCATATGACGTGAATTTGAGAGAAAATGCTCACGTAGGTTAATTTTCTTATTTTTCTATATTTTAAGGGCGTTTATATAATTTTGACTAAGGTAATTTGTCTAGTGTGAGTAGATAAGCATATCAATGTATTATGATGCATTAGAACCCTTTTACGTTAGGAGAAAAGTTCTTAGGTCAACTTTGAAAAAAGTATATTTACTTGTGCCATTAGGGCTTTGACTTAGAATGCTCTTTAGGGAAAAGTATTTGATGACTCAAGGTGGGCATCTAGGCATTCATCTAGGGGATTGAGTATGCGGCATGAGCCTCCTTTACACACATGGGAGTCTGTAACAAGGCTTTTAAATGTGAATAGAGAAGTATCCCTTCTTCAATTAAAATATTATCCCATGAAATTTATTCAATTTTGGTTGCATTTATTTGCATTTGTTTAAATTACATGAACACATCATGTTTATTAATATGAATGACTTGGTAGCTTTTATATGCGATTTGGTTGCTTATGCATTATGTGATTTGCACTTATCGTTGCCTTAACATGATTTAAGTTGTGGGTGTTGCCTATTATTTTCAAAACTAGGATGGTATATGATTGATTGGTTGGTTTATTCTTAGGTATTAATTAACTAAGTGCTGAACAAAGAATTTAAATGTCGCTTGTTCTGACAATCAAGCTATCAAATCATTACATAAAGGAAAGTATAAGGGCAGGATGCTAGTTAAGATGGTTTGTGGACCTAATGTCATATGTGTCAAGAATACACAAGCTGTGTTTGGAAGAGCATTCAATATGTTAAAGCTGATGGTTAGGAGGCCACATTATATTCTAGATTAGGGCCTCTAGGGCTATTGAGTAACAAAGAATCATCTTTTCTCTAATTGTATAGAATGATTTGTGCATGCATTGCTTGATTTTGATGAAATACATAGGTGTTATTTATCTTGTAATCTAAGCCACTACTTGTTTAATATATGTATATGTATGATCCTCTTGAACTTTTCTATCTATATAGCTGGGAGGTGGAAATTGTTTCTAACTAAGTATGTGTACGCACCTTTCATGATTTTTCTTTTAGGTCAATGAAGATTTCTTGCTCTATTCTCTCTAAGACACCAGTCTATCTCTGGAATCATTAGGGTAGGCACCTACATGTGGATATTTAAAGGATTATGGTGATGTCAATGTGCCAATCCATGCCGATTACTTGCATTTTGTAATGTCTCACATTTTGAAACTTATGGAATGTTTTGAGCACTTTTGTAAAGACCAATGGATTTGAAAATTGTAGATAGTTTCTTTGCCATAACCCAACTCCAAGAATTTGTGACTGGCATGATAACCACCAATGGAATAGTCCCACCATCCTAGAATCCTATCTCATGCATGGGACACATATAGTTATCATGACAATTTATGCAACTTTGCAAAAACTTTTTTGTACAATAGTATATATATGCAATAGAACTCAATGCCCATGCTTATAGCTTTTTATGTTGCTTTTGCTATTTATTCCTTAAGTGTACTCATTTCAAAGTCAAAGTTTGCCATTATTGTATTTGAAAGATATTAAAAGAATGGTGAGTCTTCTAGGAATCAGTGAGTAACCGTCTAACCCACCCTATGAGCACAAAAAAAATATTTATATAGTTTTTTATGAATCATTTTTTGAAACAATTTGAATAGTGCAAAAGTAATAGGTCATACAATAACAACTTCTTCAAAACATCATAGAAAACCATAATCTTTTTCAAACAAACAAAGAACACAGAGTGCAACCAATATGAATCAATTAATCAATTGGTAATATTTTCATCACAATTTCAATCAACACATGGAGTTTGCCAGTAGGAATCATCATAACATGGTCTAACTTTTACACATGATCAACCAAAGTATAAATTAGAGAAATCCAACCATTATTTGGTATTAATCTCATTAATTCAGTCAGTGCACACATAATTCCCATAAATGCAAAGGTCAGAATTTAATAGAAAAATATCAATGATTATATTCACATAGGATCACATAATCATTGAAGAAAATAAAATGGATTTTTGATTTCGCTATGTTTGGAAATGAGAGGTAGATAGATGCCATTGTTGGAGCTTATTAGTATGAATGAAGTAAATATAGTTTTGTTACTTCTAAGCAAGAATGAAATTTTAATATGATTCTTTTGACCTACTTGAGCCATTTCATAAAAAACCAATGATTTTATCAAAATGGGATAGTTGTGATGCTTCTTCAACAAAGTGGAGCACTTTGATCTAAAATTTTCATCTAAACACTTCTTTTCATGTTACTGAACCAATTTCAAAGATTTCATGTAACCTGAAGAGATTTCAATAAATGAAAGTGTGATTGTTCACATTTCTCCTAAGCCTTGAGCAATCTCATCCATAACCTACCCTATTAATGGAAATCTGATTTCATCTTTTGCCTCCATATTTCTCTTAATAAAGAGAGTAGTTGTTCTTCCCTAATCACACTTCCAATGAGGTCTTAGTTATTTAGACAAAATAAAATGATCTACAATTGTCATACTAAAGTAGCAGGACTTTTTCTTATAATTAATGATTGTTTTCTTAAAAAATTAGCTTAAATTAGATGCAATCATATTTTACCCAAGTTAGTGTTATATGTCTCCACCACTTGCTGCAAGTATCTATTTTGTGGGTCCAAAATGAGAGAAAATGTGTTAGAATGTGCTTTTGCATCTGTCTAGGTGTCCATGCTTAGGAACTCTTCTGGAATAGATAATTTTAGCCTAATTGTTCATATGATGTGCATGTTAAGACACTGTCATTTTGGTCTATAATAGTGGCTTTTGGACACTTATTTTTGGTGTGAATTTGGGATGGAATGCCTCTAAATTTATCATACCAATTTTGAATTGCCTTTTTTATTCTTTTTTTTTTTATCAATTTTATATATTTATCATGTTTGAATGTTTCAAATTATAAGAGACAATAAATAGAGAAAATAAATATTATTTTTATCAATTATATATGTTTAATATGTTCAACTGTGACAAATTAAAAGAGCCAATGAATAGAGCAAATAAGAACTTCCATTAGTATATAATCAATTGTATACAATAGGGATAATCAAGTAACAAGCCTATAAAACACCAAAATGCCCCATGAAACAAGGACATACATTTCATAATAAATATCTTATCTTATATAATATTACTAATTCCTAATGAAAATCCCCAACATCACTCCATTGGAAACCCATGAAACAACTAAAGCAATTTATAAAATTTTCTCCTTCCTTGCATGCACTTCAATTTGTCTTAGTAATATTTAATTGTTTCTTAATAGCACATTTATCACATCCTTGGAATGATGAGACACAAAAGCATCATACCATTGGAAGAAATTACAGAGTGGGTTTTGCGCATTTTCTTGCAAAATAGGAAAAATTATAACAACAATCTTCTTCAACCCATGAAAAAATTCCTACAAAAATTTATCATCGAGCACTCACATAGTAATGACCATAGCTAAAAAATCTTCTTCTAAGGTTATGTCTAATCCATGAAATGAAGAGGAAGGTTCTCTTGCCACAATAACAGTAAACATTTGATAATTCCTCTTAAACAGTGCTCAAATTGCTTATATTGAGAAAGCTTAAGTAGTTCATGAATGTTGACATCCTTTGAAGCTTAACAAGTAATTTTCAAAATTTTTCTATTTAGGACTCGATAATGGAAGACAATGATTAGGCTTTCATAAGAATTTTGAAGGAGGAAATAAGCTTTGCTTAAAAAATGTCATTTGAGGTTAAGTGCAACACTTTTGTCTAATTAAATGGATAGAGGTCCAATGGAAGAAGGTGTATCACACAAATTGAATGCTGAAGTAAGTAAATTATTCTTTTTTAAAAGTTAGGAATAAATCATACATGACGAATAATTCAAAGGGGTAATTTTTTTCCCTTTTTATAAAAAGGTCAATTTGAATGCTAGTTTGGCGTCACAAAAAGCTAGCAAATAGATTGATAAATTTTGTTTATGGACTAGTCTGTATAAGCTAGCCATAAGTGGATTTGACCAAATCTGTCTATGAAATTTGCATTAGCTACAATTATAGGACAAAAAGGCCTTTCATTAGACTAGTAGTTTTTTTTTTAAAGAAATCTTTTAAACCTATTTTAAAACAATTCTTAGGCAAAAGGACAATTATAGGTTGAAATATCTTCAAATCACATTGCACTTATTTTCAATGCTAAAAAACCTATTACATTTTTTTATTATCCAAAACTATTATAAATAGTCCAAAACACTTAAGCACATACCAAGATTTATAAATAATTGCATAATAAAATACAAAAGAAGTCAGCAAAATAAAGTAAAAAAATAAAGAATAAAGGCATTTACTACTTATTAACTAATGGAAAGGAAAGATGAATGCAAAAAAAGAAGGATAAAAATGATGTAGGCTGCATAATGAATTTTTGGACCAATTTGCAGATTGTGATCCTAATGGACTAGACTACTTTAAGACTGCATTTAAATGGGCCTCTATTTTTGAGGCCTTAGTCTTACTTTTTGTAGACAAATAGATCAGCCCTTGGACTTCAACTCGTTTTGATAGCTATAGTGTCATACACAGAAACAAAAGCAACGATGATAACAACAATAATAAAAAGTTTATTTGAATCATATATCTAGATTTGTGGACAATGTAAGATATGTTGGTGGACCCTTCTTTTAGCTGTTTTAAATAGGTTGTAAAGAAATTTTTGCATGAATCTAATTAATTGTGGATTTGAGGAGAAAGATAGAGACAACAATAAATATAGGCTTTATATGTGTTAGTAGGTCATACATAGGGTAGGAAAAAGCTAAGCCTAGTTAGGCTAACAAAAATAAGCAAGGTATGTTTGAAAACTTTTTGGCCTAAGCTTCATGTGACCTATTATATGCCAAAATTTTGGCCTAACTTGACTTATTTGTAAAATTTAAGAATCATATCCTAGATTTTTGGCTTATTTAGATCTAGTTACTAAAGTCGAAGTAAGTCATATATATTGGTCCCGAAAAAATCAAATAAGATTTGTGATCTTGCCTTTATTCCTTTAGGGGAATTTTATACTCTTTTGTTTTGTATTAAACTCTAACAGAATTAATATACAAATAATCAACAATTTGATGTAGTATGCAAGTAATTTACAATTAGATATAATATGCATAGTAGAAGACTTTGTTGTTTACTAGAATTATATCAGAGTTTTGGATTATCAATTAATTTGTCAATTAAATAAAATATCAAAAAATAGATTATAGAAATAATGCAGAAATAGAAATACAGAATTTTGTAAAAATTAGAATTGCATCAAATTTCAATATGACATAAATTCATATAACAAAATTTATGCAAAATTTAGAATTATGCAGTAATGTGAAAGTAATAATTAAAGATTCAAGACGCGGAGTTTTTAAAGTGGTTCAACTTGAATTGAAATCACAATTCAAGTCTACTCCACTGGATTAATACTTAATTGTATGATTGCTTTTATTAACTAATAGAGAAATTTGATAGGGCTCCTATAAACCAGTTTTACAACAAGAATTTTTTGGGCTCTTGTAAGACCTATGATACAAAAATTCTTAATCTCTTACAGATTATGATCAACTTCATAACCTAGAAGATATAACAAGAATTGAATGCACCTTCTACCAATTATAATCAACCTCACAATTCTAGAAGGATGCAAAGGAAAGATTAACCTCTTCCTTTATATCCAGATTCCTAACCCTAGAAATCTAAAAAATAAATCAAGATAGAGTTAAAAGATACAATACTATAAATTAAGATGTAAATCTCAATTATCTAGGCAGAAATCTTCTTTAGATTGCTCAAAGATTGATTGAATCATTAAAACCAGATGAGGTAATGAATATTAGGTATAAGCTCAGAGTTTCTCTATTTTTGTTGCATTGAGTTCTGTAAAAAAATTAAGTTTGAAATAAGGCTTGGTCTATTTATAATTAAGATAACCAACATTTAAAAATAACCGATTTTCAGTCATTGAATTAATTTATGAATCAATTTATAGTGGTTATAACAAATTTGTAACTAACTAATAAAATTTATGATCGAATCGATTGATGAATTGAATCATAATGTTTTAAAAATAGGTATTGAATTGATTAGGGAATCGATTTATAAAAGTTCCAAACCTTCAACAAGAAAAGTTTTCTTCATGAATTAATTCATGAATCAATTCAAGTTTATTTTACAAGTTTTCCAGTGATGAGTGAATTCATAAATTGAATCACACAGTGAAAAATAGCTTTTATATAAGTTTTACTTGTAAAGGAACATGTAAAAAGTCTATTTGAAAACTTTTGATTTAAAACTTATTTTAAATGATTTATTTTACCTCAATGTAAGTTGTTTTTTTAAAAAATAAGATTGAGCAATTTGAATAAGATTTCATTTACAAAAGATCCTATGAAATCAAGTAAAAGCTTAGAATTGGTGTTGATCTTTTGAGCAAACTTTGAATTCTACAAAATAGATAAACACACAAGCATATAGTATGCTTATGATATTAAATTCCATCATCAAAACTAAAGAAAATGTGTAGCTAGGATTTCCTAGGCTAACAATATATAAACCAATTAACATAGGCAATAATAGATTAGATAGTACAAAAACAAAATAACTTATTCATAATAATATTACATCAGGGAAAAATCAAGGATAAGATTGTAAATTATACTTTTAAAATTGATATAAAAAAATAATATATGTGAAAATATTTAAATAATGGATCTTTTTATTAGCTTTTATTTATGGTGTACAATTTTGTGGAGTGTAGTATGTACATATTTATAATTAAATAAGTGTACTTAATTGGCCAACAAGTTAGGCCTAAAGTTGAACATGCTACACTTGATTAATAAATAGCATAATATATTTGCTGAAACCTAGTTTTCCACCCCTAGTTGCATAAATGTTGTGTCTAACTCTCTTTTTGTTATGTGATAAATCAAGCTTAGACAAGAATTTCTTTAGATTGTCGTGTAATTGAGTCCTTAGTCTTACCCAATAAAAGGAAGCATTTGTCAATTTTAAAGCCTATATATAAGTTTTGTGGGCCTACATGCATTAAAATTTCCTTTTTAATTTTAAAGTATTGGTAACCATGAATATGTCAATGTGGATCTCTTTTATTAAATCTACTAAAAGTAGTAAACAATGCTACTAGAAAGAGACACATGTATCCTTCTTAGCTTTCATTATCTAAGGTCTTTCATAGAAGAACAATCTCACTTTACTCTTTTCATTCTCCTTCATCCTATAAGAGCGTGCTGCTAACTCATTTACATAACTACTAACCAACTTTCCCTTTCCTAATTGTTATCCATTGAATTTATTTCTTTAGTTTCCCAAAATGCAGATAGCAATTTCAATTATAAGAATTGTGAAAGCTTATGATTTTAGTCTAACCCCCATGGTAGGAAGCTTGGACATTTCTACTAAGTAATAACCATCTTAACAACTGCAGTTGATTCATCTACTCTCCAAGTGAATGCCCTTTTAATCCCTTAATATATGCTAATTTTGAATAATCCATTTAATATTAACTCATCCATTACCATCTCTTAGTGACCTTTTGATGCTTATGTTCTTATCTCAATCTGATCCAATAGTGACTTCTAATACATTTGGCGATGGCTTTACTTTAACAATGGAATCGCAAGACAAGTCTTCCATAGCATCGACTACTAAGGTAAACTATTCTCTTCTCCAAGTGTATTTCTTATTCATCCATATAGCTTATTGTGTGTTTCAATGGGAATGAGAAACAGGGTTCAACTAATTGTTTATATTTCTTAATCAGCCATGATTTATTTATTGACATGATTTGTTAATCAAATTCTTCTCAACTAATACAAAGAAATCAATTCTTTTTACATTGATTGGATTGCTGTTTGTAGGCATTATTCTTCTTGGAAATTGTTTACTCACTTAGGGTTTTCAATTTTAATTATAGGTGAACTATTTTTCTTTTATTATTGTCTTAAAATTTGAATGATTTTTCTTGTTATTTGAAAGGCATATCATTGATTGTTGTTGGCATTGGCTTTTATGGTAGTGAGATTTAACTAAATTTTAAACTTTGAATTCATTTAAATTAATTTGTGGGTAAAAATTTTCATATTTTCAACAATAAATGCTTTGTATGGTTGCCTTTATAAACCCCTACCTACTCAATGCCTGATTTCAACACCATGCAGATTCTCCTTTTTTTGTATTTTTAGGATTTCTTCATTATCATGGTATTGTAAAGGTTGATTTATGGATAAGTATATTAGTACAACCCAAATTTCTACCAATTGTTTACTTCTCTTCTTCTTTGATTCCTATTTTTTGGGAAATTGTTTTTGCTTCCCTTGTGATGATTTGGTGGTCACAAATTCTTAAGAATCCAACAAGATTAATGGCAAAGTTAATCTTCATAATGCTTGGGTTTGATTCTATTTGTTTTCGAACCAATATTTACAATTTGTTTTTCATTGCTTAGTGAATAATCCTTTCATGTTTTTTGTAGATTTGATCTGTTAAACCCTCACCAATTTGTTTATGCCTTTAGGCCTTTTTGGGTACTATTATTTTTTATTTTCAATCGCACCATTTATAGCTTATTATATGTTATGTACACAAGTTTTGACCTTGATGAACAGTTTTTGGTTTATTTTTGTTTTTTGATCTGTTAATTCATTTTAGGACCTTTGCTTTTATGGTTTGAAGACTTAAGGATTTTTTTTCAAGTTTTATTCTAATATATGAAGATGCATTTTATTTGTTCTCCATCTTTGTGTTATTAATTTAATAACTTAAATTTCAACATGTGCTTTGAGGATTTTGCTATTTTTAATTATGGATTCTTCTACATGAAGATTATTTTTTTTCATACAAATAATGTTAAAAGGAAGAATCTATATTTCTATTTTTCATTTGAAGATATGGATGCCTATTGATGAATTGTCTATTACCATGGTAGAGGTAAAATATTTCTTACCTATGTATTGCAAATATTTGGTTTTACTATTTGAGTTGATATTTAAAGTTTTAAAAGAACTTCTCTTTGAGAGAGGTATAAGTTGTATTGCTACATGTTTGTAATATTGTCTAGAAAAAGCATGTGTTGATGGTGGATTTCAGTTAGACCTGAATCCAGCCAACGAAGGGGGTTCTTTCGGGACCCAAGCTGCTCTCCGATCGTTGAGGCGATTAGAAAATGTTGAATGGCTGGAAGAAGGAGGAGAGGGAAGAAATGCACAAGGTTTAATGTGGTTCGACTAAATCCAGGTGGCACCGAACCCTACATCCATAGCGGTATTTTATTTATATGAAATAATGTTTACAGAGTTTTGCTATGGCTACCGGTGGAGTTTTTACTAGTCTCTCACCTTTTTCTCTCTTTTTTTTCAATGACTCTAGCCCCCCATTTATAGAAGCATGGAGGGGTACAAATAGAACTAAATTAACTATATATCTGTTATATTAAATATTAAATGAATAAGACTACCTAGAGTCCTAAGGACTGGCTTCTACAGGTTACTTTCTACAAGTGGGACTCGATGGTTGCATTTGTAAAATGGCGATGTAAGTTGTATGTTATCTTTATGTTCTGCCTTAGTGGGCTTCTGGCTGAGTGAGGCTGCATCTTAGCGAGATTGATCTTGTTTGCTAAGGATGCCACTGGCTCGCGACTTCGAGTTGGCTTGACCAGCGAGCTCGGGTCTTCAGTGAACTGAGATCCTTTGTACAACGACCTCGTAACCTGGCAAGCTTATCTCTCAATTGGGTTCGACTTCTTCTTGGCTTTTGTCAGCCCATTGCATAGTGCCAATTTCTACTGATAACATTAGCCCTCTAACTCTTAATTCACTTTGTGGACTAGGAGTTAGACTTCTACTAGCAAAAACGTGTACAGTTGCGATACCTTGTGCCCCTGGCCTCTATCTCATGCACCTGCTTCCCTTTGTGAGGTGCCATTTCAGTGAACTAGGGCCTGATGAGACTTAAAATGCCGTATGGATAAGTTTCTATTGTCAGGCCCTCATTTGGCCTATGTTGGTCAAAAATCGAAAGATATTTTTAATCTTGGCCACGGACAATTGTACAGTCAAAATTTTTCAAGTCAATCCGCTATTTCACTTTTCCAAGCAAAATACGTCTTGTGGTTATTAGTGTATCGACCTCATTTTCTTCCAAGCCATTAAATGAAAGTGGTTGGGGGATTCATCTGGACCCTTCAGTGAGGCCAGACTTGGCTCTATTTAAGGCATGAAAAGTCTTTTCTCTTCATTGAGCAAACCATGAATGTCCCAAACAAGCCTCCCTTACTTCTGGCCTTCCACCTTTTCGCTATGGTGTGTATGGCCTACTGCATAAGAAGCTTTGAAGACACAACTTCTTTGATAATGTGGGGGGATCTCATATGGATCTTGGATTATGTCCTCTCGAATATGAGGTTTCTCCTTTTTTGCCACTTCGGTGGGCTTTCTTGGGCTCTCCTTGTAAGATTGTCAGGCCACCTCAGGGGTAAAATGGTCAAAATTTTCAAAAATTTTTCTTCCATGCAACCAAACAATCAACTCAAGATCTAGCTAGGTAAGAGCTTAAATAATAAATTAAGAGTGTAAGAAAGCTAGACTAACCTTTAATCTAGCTAGAAACGCAACGAAAATGGCTGAATCTTTCAGTCACCTAAGTAGTCCACATGTCCTGCCTCTACCGGTGATCCACACCAGATAATGGCTCAAATGGCCTCTACAACTCCTCTACTTGTGCTAGTAAGTCTTCGGAGCTGGATGGACTAAGAAATGGGTCGAGCACCACCAGAGCACTTCTGGCTCTCCTTCCCCTTCGCTTGTTCAGATGCCACCGAACCCATGGAGAACTTTTCTCCTCTTGGCCGAACTCTTTAGCCAAGTCAAGGGAAAGGAGCTAAAGCCATCGAAACACCTTAAGGTCAGTCTTCCTCCTCCTTTTGGTCCGGTCACAGCCAAACCCAGGCCAAGGAAGAAGATGGCTTTCTCTCGGGTTCCTCTCTTCCTCTTCCTTTTGGGCCGAACTCTTTAGCCAAAACAAAAAAAGAAGGAAAGCTTGAAACGGTGTCATTTTGGCCAGCCTCCTTAGGCCAAAATAGCGTCGTTTTGGGCTGCGGAAAACAATTTTCCTTATTTGCAAAACAGTCCCTATAGTTTTCATAAACTATATTTCGGCCCCAATAATTTCACCAGATTACATTTTGGTCCCTAGACATCAAACATATCTAAACTTTGGCCATATCGTTCTCCATTATACGTGTGACCCAGTAGGCCCCCAAAATGTTGATAAAAGTCCAAAATGCCCTTCAAACCATTTGAAGGAATATAAAATTAGTCCAATTAATTTTATGATCAATTTCTCTAAATTAATCATCCATAGACTTTAAGCTATAAGCGGACTCTAGCAAGCCATTATAGCT
>JANHAO010000508.1:0-43519 GCA_026873985.1 Saraca asoca | reverse complement strand
CCAAACAATTCCAAATCCAAAAGGAAATGTTAGTGCCATTACACTGAGAACTGGGAAGAGTTTACAAGAGCCAACTGACCCCCAATCAACAAATAAGCAGAAAAAAGAAAAATTTACTAGAAAAATCTGATATAGTAGAGAAATCAAATTCTATAGATCCTGATGCTAGTACAAGCAAAATTCTAGACCCAGAGCCTAATGTGCATCAGCTAGAAACTGACATGAGGCAAAAGTAGCAATCAGACCATCTAATACCCCTTCCTTTCCCATAGAGATCCATCCAGTCTAGAAAATTAATTGAGGCAGAAATAGATAAAGACCTCCTTGAGACTTTCAAAAAAGTGGAAGTCAACATTCCACTGCTAGATGCCATCAAGCAAATTCCCAAATATGCCAAGTTTCTGAAGGAGTTATGCAAGCAAAAAAAGAGACTAAAGGGCAATGAAAGAATCAGCATGGGACAAAATGTTTCAGCCTTTATTCAAATAATGCCTCAAAAGTGTAAAGATCCTGGAACATTTACAACCCCTACACTATAGGGAGTTACAAATTTGAAGGTACTATGTTGGACCTGGGAGCTTCAATAAACATCATGCCTATATCTGTTTTCAATTCTCTTAGACTTGGACCGTTGAAACCAATTGGTGTGGTGATCCAACTAGCGCATAGGAGAAATGCATACCCTGCTAGCTTAATAGAAGATGTATTGGTGAGAGTTGATGAGCTGATCTTCCCAGCAAACTTCTACATCATGGAGATGGAGGGTGAGTCACCATCCAACAATGCCCCAATCATTTTAGGGAGGCTATTCCTCAAGACAACAAGGACAAATATAGATGTACATGCTAAAACTCTTTCCATGGAGTCTGGAGATAGTGTAATGTAGTTCAACATTTTTGATGCAATAAAGCATCCTATAGAGGAGCATTCTATTTCTAGCATAGATTTACTTGTTGAGTTAGTTGAGGATTCTTGTGATGAGCTGCATGCTGAATTTCTTAATTTGCTTGACCTTTATGATTCTGTCCATTGCCATTCATGTGATGGTTGTGATGGTGCTATGACATGCAGTATTTGTGCTGAAATTTCTAAATTTCTGGAAAAGGATGAATCAAATACAGATTATGCAGCAATCCTTGATTATGTAGAAATTCATTTTGCAGAAGTTATGTTTACCATTGCTTTGATTCCTTCCATAGTGCAACCACCCAATCTGGAGTTAAGACCTCTACTTGAACATCTCAAGTACACATTTTTGGAAGAAGAAAATCTACCAGTGATCATAGTTAAGAATCTCATTCTTGAACAAGAAGAGAAGTTCCTGCAAGTTTTCTCATGTATGCATCGCATCCTGCTGAATTTTTTGTTAAAGCAACCAGAAGCAAAACCAAGGTTAGTTGGATGGATGCTACTATTCCAAGAGTTTGACATTGAGATATGGGATAAGGGTGGAACACAAACTCTGGTGGCTAACCATTTGAGCAGAATTGACAAAGCTACTAAATTATCCCCTATTGGTGATGACTTTCCAGATGAATAGCTTTTACATCTGCAAGATCAAGGAGCTTGAGAGGACATGGTGGAGGAGGTCAGTTTGCAAGCAACCTCTTATATATAAATTCATAAGGCTGTCTCTTAACCCTCTTCTCTATTTTCCTTGTCTTTAACCCTTTTCTCTATTTTACTTGTCCTAGATCCTCTGATCATATTTGCTTCGGTGCTTTATTGAATTTGAGTTTACATTGAAGACAATGTAAAATTTAAGTGTGGGGGGGAGTTTTGAAGTTTTAGGTTTGTTGTACTTTACTTTGAAGTGTCATTTTTCATTTGAACTAAACCAGAATTTTTGTTGCATTACAGAACAGAATTTTTTTGCAGTGCAAAAACCAGAAACTAAAAAGTTTTGCAATGCAAAATAGAATTTTTTGAGAAAATGAAATTTTTTGAAAGTGTAGAAAACAAGCAATTTTGAAAATCAGAAATGAAAAAAATTCTGCATAATTCTGGAAAAAACCAAAAAAATAGAATTTTTGTGACTCCTATTATTTTTCATAGATGATGAGTTTCTTTAGGCTTCAAATGAGTTGCAAGTGATTTTTATAGTTGCACAGCATATCTAGATAAATGATCTTGATCTTGAACTTGATTAGCATTGTGATGAATTTAAATTGCTTATAGATTGATTTTGGTGGACATATACCTTGTGAGGTTTTTAAGCTAATTGTTGAACATTCCTAGTAGATTCCTCTTCTTTCTTGTGTGTAAATATTCTTCTATGATTTTGTTGCTCTAGAACTTACTTTGATTCTTTTTAAGATTACATTAGCATGCATGCATGAAGATAATTAAGGCATTTCCTTGTTTGAGCCATTCTTTTCTTTTTAGCTTACCTTGCAATGAATATACCAAACCCCTTGAGCTGTTTAACCTTTTTTCTTCTTAACCCTTTTTCTTAACCAAGTATAGAGGGGATGTGCTATAAAAAGGCAAAGTGTGACTCATGGGAATGTTTTAAAAGAGAGGTGAAAAGGTAAAGGATGACTCATGATATAACCCCAAATAAAAAAAAAGAAGAAGAAAAAGAAAAAAAAGAAAAGAAAAAAACATAAGAAAGAGAAGAAATGAAAGAAAAAAAAGAGAAAGAAAAAGAGGTGGAATCTATGCCATAATATTTTATGCCTCTCATTGATTTTCAATTGCCATATTCATAACATTTCCTCCCTTTTCCTCTTTTCCCTTTGGCCACATTACAACCTTTTGAAGTCTTTATGATTTGTGCTATGCATGTGAATTGAGTAGTGGAGATTAGATGATAAGCAAGCTTATGGTAGTGCATTTTCATGGAATGAATTTGAGAGAAATACTTTTCCATTCTAAACACAATGAGAGTTGTGAGGAGAGTTTCCTTGTAAAGTCTATCAAGTTGATCTGCCCTTTTTATGAAATAACTTTGCTAACTGGTTTGAGTTTTGAATTATAAAGAATGAGGTTCAAGATGCCATGTGTCTTGAATTTTGCTTGCATCCGTGTTTATGATAAGATTCTTATCATTGCTGAAAAATCTCAAGTCTTGATTCTTCTTGCTGTTTTGACCCTTGGTCTTGTTTTGTGTTTTGCCCAGGAGTGCAAAAGCTAAGTGTAGAGGAATTTGATAACAAAATATTTTACTCATTTAATTATCCTTTCACTAAGCTTTTTAAAGTTCAAACTTACTTGTTTTAGCTGTGTTGTTATATATTTATAGTGTAGTGTCAATTGGTATTATTAGATAGAATTTTACAGAATTTGGCCTTTTGAGCAGTTTTTGTATTTTAGTTGTAACTTGAGTTACAATTGTCTAATTAATGTGATTTTTATCTTGTAGGAAAGCTAAGACACAGCTCTACAACTTTTATGAAGACCTCCAAGGCTGAATCTCATAATTGGATATCTGAATTTGGAGCTCAAACCAAAACTAGAATGCTGCCTCAGTCTGTCTCATGCAGCTAGACCTCTAAGCACTCATCAGGCAATATCTAGAGCTATAGAAGTCCAATTGAGGTCAAATTAAGCCCAAATAGAAGTAAAACACAAGGCTACATCTTTCATAAAGACTTCCAAACTTGAATACATCATCTTGCATGTGAAAAATGAGCTGCAATATAGAGGCAGAATGCCGATGAGATGGGCCTCTACAGAATTGGATTTTTAGGCCCCAATTGACATGAAGCTTGAGCACCAGCTCCACACTTAACCAGTTGGAAGTCATTAAGTCAGTAAAAAATCAGAGAAGTAATTTGTAATGGCACAGTACATGCAAAAGGAGTGGCAACAAGCAAAACCAGACTACACCAGCCATCATGATTGCCCTACTCCACCAACCAGCAGCTAGCTTTTCTTTTCCCAAATTAAGCATTCTTGAGTGGAAGACTTAAGTTAAGTTTTTAGTTTAGTTTTGAAAGAGTTTTTCAGACAGTACAAAGCACAATTTTGTTCTTCCATTTCTCTGTAATTTTGCCTTCATGGAAGGCTAAAAACTTGTAATCAGTCTAAGGGACTAACACCTTGAAGATTAATGTTGAGATCCTACTTTCACCTTACATTCAATTGTTTATCATTTCTTCTCCTTTTCTCTCTATTTTATTTAGAATTATGAATTGAATAGCTTCATTTGATTTAGATGTTAATATGATTATTGCTTAATAATCACTAGTAGAAAAAAGATGGTAGAAGCTAAGCAATGCATTAAGCTTTTGATGGATTGTTTGCTGGCTGAGTTCTGTATAGGACTTATTAATCAATTCAAGGCTTCTTGTTATGATTCAAGGCCAGGAAATATGATCAATAATTAGACGAATATTTAGTGATTAAGGATACATTAATCTCAAGTTTAGTTGATTCCCATGGGCTGGTTGTTTGCTTATATTATTATTTACATTCCTACATTGTGTTTGCTATTAGAATAGACACTGCCAACCCCCCTCATTTTTACCTTTTAATCTGATTGCTAGCAATTAGAATGATCCAAAGGCATGACTTGATGTTGCCTTATACGACAAGTAGAAGGGTAGCTCAGTTATAAATTTCTAATCTTAATTGGTCTTGGTAGCCAATCATAGCTGAATTACAAGATTTAGTCTATCGTCCTGTCTTGTATATTAAATGTCTGATATAATAGATTTACTACATGTATAATTACAATTATAACCTCCTCTCCTCTATAAATATAGGGAGGAGATGAACGTAAAGGAGAGAGACGCCTGTATACTGAAATTCTGTAGAAATATTCTCAGATTAATACACTATCGTGGACGTAGGGTCCGGTTCTGTTCAGATTTTGCCAAACTATGTTAAAACCTTTGTGTTTTCTTGTTGCTCTTCCCTTCTTCTTTGCTTTCTTTGTCCATTTATTGCCTGTGAACTAGTTAACAGCTTGAGATCATGAAAGAATCTCTCGTTGGCTGGAGTTTGGGTTAGAACCAAAATCCACCGTCAACAAGATTGTTTAGTTTAATTTGTAGAAATGGAAATGGAATGGAATCAAATAAAAAGGAGTAAAAGTAATGAAAACTATTACTTTTTAATTTGTTTAGCTCAGTTAGTGAATGAAATCACGTTGTTTATTATGTCATTTCTTATTGTTTGGTTAGGTGGTGGTCAGCAACAATAGAAGATGGTCAACATTGATAGATCATGGTGGATGATGGTCAACGGGGGTAAGTGATAGTGGGCAATAGCTAACGGAGGTAGGTGATGATGGAAAATCATCAACAATGACAAGTAATAGTAGATGGCGGTAATAGTGATAAACATAGTCAATGACATAAGGTGATAGTCAATTATTATAAGTGGTAGTAGGTGGTAGTTAATAGTAGTAGGTGATGGTAAATAGTGATCAATGATAATAGGTGGTAGTGGGCAATGGTCAATAGTAGTAGGAGATGGTGGGCTATGATCAATAGCAGTAGGTGATAGTGAGCGATGGTCAATAGTTGTGGGTAGTGGTGGATGGTGGTCAATGATAGTAGTACTTGTAGTAATAGGTGGTAGTCAATAGCAAGAGGTGATGGTGGGCAATGGTTAACAGTTATAGGTAGTAGTGGATGGTAGTCAATGGTAATAATGTTGGTGGGTGATGGTTAATAAGAAAAGGTGATGGTAAATAGTGGTTAATAATTATAGGTAGTGGTGGGTAATGGTCAGCACTTGTAAGTGGTGGTGGGTGGAGCTTAAAGGTGGTTATAATAGTGGGACATGGTCAATGGTAGAAGGTTGTGGTGGATGGTGGTTAATGACGATAAGTGGTGATGGGAGCTTCACAAAGTGAGAGAAGGAAAGAGAGAGATGAATGCTTTTTTATTTATGATAAAAAATGTAATATGAAATTTTAGGAGGGAGAAGGGTTTTCGACGGATGGAATTCTTTAAAGTTAAGTAATGATAAATAGATTTTAATACATATGAACCAAATACTTCATAAGAAAATTAGTTTTTTAATTTTGTTATCAACATTCTAAAATTCTCCAACCAAACACCCTTAAATTGATTAAGTATATACAAGAATTTTCCACATAGAGAGTAAGATAGGACACAAGGTTTATTATAAATGAGTGATAGTGGACCTAATGCTTTGGCTTGTAATCTTTCCAATTATTGGGCTTAACTTAGCTTTGATTTAGTGGGTCAACTACAGCATGCCCTCACATTAAGTTTTTTCTTTTTGTCAAGCCCCCAAATTGGGTCATATGCTAGCATTTTGAAGGGAAAAAAAAGCCATTGCTTGCAAATCATGATATATGTCTTGTGCACAAGAAATATTTGTATACTTAAATTATAACATGTATTATTACTCCCATATAATAAAAGGAATTTAGTTATAATCTTTTATGTTTTAAATTTTTAAAGTGCAATTTTCAATATATATGAATTTCACAAAATTGACATATGGACAATAAAATCAACAATTAACTTTCTTATATTTTACAAAAGTGAGAAGTGAGGACATGTGTTATACTGAAAGTTAACAGTGAAAGGTGGGACTTTTGGTTAGGGGGCCAAATTAAAAGAATATATAATTAAGTAGTTATAACATGGAAAAATTTCTACAAAAATCAACAAATAATTAATTATTTTGAAATAAAAATATTTGGTTATGGATAACTATTATAATAAAAATATTAAAATAAAAAATTAAATAGACTATTACATATAAGTATGTAGTGACTAGGAAAATTCAAATTTAAAATCTAAATAATAAAAAGTAACAAATGTTACCATTAAACCAATTTTAGAGGTTATTTAACAAAGATTCTCATTCATATAAATTTATTAATGTAGTTATATATATGATTTCATGACCAGACTAAATGATCCATGAATTAATGTTTTAGGTTAAAAATGACATTTGAAGATAATTGTTAAACCTAGAATAAGAAAGAGAATCAACTAGATGTGCAAATAATTTGACTTGATTCCAATTGGAAGATTAGGAAAGAAAAAGAAAAAAAATAATCTAACTTAAAAAAATATTTATATTAACTTAAAAGTGTAAATAATCAGTTAGTACTTAGTAGTACAAATAGACAAATGAAATATTGAAAATTTGGACAAAAAGAAAGAAATTATTTAGACATAATTTAAAAAATCACATTAAAAAACAAGTGTGAATGGATAATATATTCCCACCGTAGATTATATCATGACAAAGGTTGAGGGGAAGAATATTTTAATCACCGTTAGATATATTTATAATTTTTTTCTATTTTTAAATATATGAATAAAAGAATAATTTCAATTGAATGGATGGAAGTATGCATAAAGAAAATAACCATGAATAATTGTAATATAAGTTTAATTCTATTGATTCTCACATAGTTTTTCCCATAAGTTTAGGGTTTTTCATAGAAGTGTGAATGGATAAAATAGTCCCATTGTAGATTATATCATGACGAAGGTTGAGAGGAAGAATATTTTAATCATGGTTAGATATATTTATAATTTTTTTTCTATTTTTAAAGATATGAATAAAAGAATAATTTTAATCAAATGGATGGAAGTATGAATAAAGAAAAAAAAACCATGAATAACTATGATGTAAGTTTAATTCTATTGAGTCTCATATAGTTTTCCCCATAAGTTTAGGGTTTTTCATACAAAATCATAGGTTTTTTTCATTATTTTTATTCATCTCTTTAGTTCTTTACAAATTTTAGAAGTGTGATATTTTCCTCAACAAGTGGTAATAGATTTAAGGTGGAGCAATTTGATAGAAAAAGCAATTTCAACTTATGGCTAAGTGCAGAAAATATTTTGGAGCAGCAGGGATTGATTAAAGAGCTAAATAGGATGGAGAAGAAGCTTAAGAATACGACAAATGAAGATTGAAGAGATCAAGATAAAGCTAATCAGTAATATCTAAGTTTGGCATCCAAGGTAAAATATAATGTTTTATATGAAACTTGTGCTATTGATCTATTGATGAAACTACAAAAGATCTATATGTCAAAATCTCTCGCAAATTGATTATATTTAAAGAAATAATTGTACCAATTGTGGATGGATAAAGGCACTGATATGAGTTACAATAGAGGATGAGAATAAAACTTTGTTATTGTAATCTTCTCTTCTAGATTCTTATTATACTTTGGTGGTTGTATTGTTGATTGGAAAAAATACACTTAAAATGGAAGATGTAATTTTTTCTATATTAGAGAATGAAAGTTGAGAAAGCCTATTATTTAATTTGAAGGAACAACTTATGTGGCTAGTGATGGTCATGGTTGAAGTGCACATTATATTGGCAACCTAAATAGAAAAGGGACTTGTTAGCCTTGCTAGCATATATTCTTCAGTTTTGATGTTGAAAATCAATTTTAATTGATGCCACGATCTAACCATATGCTTTGAGTGTTTATTCATTTTATAGATGCAAGTTGATCAAGTGACATTCAAGAAATCAAGAGATCCAATATTATTCTTAGTACTTTACTTATTCATATGATACTATGATTCGACTTATGCATTGATTCGATCATGAACTTCTTCATAATCTTCATAAATGAATCGATTCACAAATCGATTAATTAGTTGGTAAGCACTACGGATTGATTCATAGACTAAAAGTTAGTTATTTTTCAAAAGTTAGTTACAATAGTTATAGATAGCTTTTACCTCATTTCATTAGAGAACAATTCTCATATTAGTTTCTCATATCTTAACTGTGAAAACAGAGAGAAAAACTTGAGCTTCAACTGATCTAATTCTACCTCTTTAAATTTCAATTGATTAAGGATCTTGGATCAATTTTGTGAAGATCACATAGCTAGTTAATTGAGATTTTCATCTTAATTGTGGTATTGTATTCTTTTACCCCATTCTTGGTTTTATTTCAGATTTCTAGGTTGATAAAAATTAGAGATACAAAGGAGCAAGTTTATCTTCCCTTTGCATCTTCTTTAGTTGTGAGGTTAATTATAGCTAGTTGAAGATTGTAAAGAATTCTTGGAGTATCTCTAAGTTATGAGGTTAATCATAGTTTGTATGAGATAAAAGAGTTTTTGTCTCTAGGTTAGCAAGAGCTTGGTTAAATCTTGCGTAATAGGTTGATAAGAGCTCAGTCAAATCTTGTGGTGTTCTAAGTAGGCAAGAGCCCAGTCAAAATCTTGTTGTTGTAAATTAGTGTGCAGGAGCCCTATTAATTCCTATGATTATTAACAAAAGTGGTCATTCAGTTGAGGATTGATCCAGTGGATGTAAACTTCAACATCGGTTTCAGTTGAAATTAAACCATTTTAAAAATCTTAGAGTTCTTTATTATTTTTTACTGTTCTTTATAATTTTGCATTTCATATTTCTACTGCAAATATTTTCTAGTTTAAACTATTTCTACTGCACTCTCATATAATTTGTTTAATTAACAATTATTTCTCAAATTCTATATGATATCTTATCGGTAACTCCAATATAATCTTGATTATCCAATAAGCTTCTAAAGATAACTTTCTTTAAAGATTTCTACTTTCTCAAATCAAAATAGGATCCAATCTCCAAATCTAAAAGAGTATATATTTTTAATAAGGGAAAGATTGTTAGTTTTTGGGACCAATAGGACTTACATGTCCATTTCAAGATCGAGGAGAGATTATAGTGAGTATGATGTTTTTACTATTACAAGAAAGGGCACTTTAAATGGATATGTGAAAAGATAAATGATGATTTAGAAGAGTTTAAGAGAATAAAAAAAGTAGAAAAATTATGCTAATAATGTTGATATTACAGATGTATAAGAGGAATTCTATGATAAAGATTATGTAAATCTAATGACTGATGAATGTAACAATGATTCTAATAATTGTTAGCAGTTTGATTTTGCATGCTTTGGTCTTGTTTGTGCAAATAAGGTGTTTGATACTTAAAATGATTGTTAAGATGCAATTATGAAGATGGCTAATGTCGATATGTGAATGTAAGTGATATTGATAGTGTGCAACTTAAATTGTATGATTGTAACATACATAAAGACTTTAAAGGATCTGAAATATGTAGTGTAGTGACATATAAAAAGAATTTAATTTCTCTATGTAAATTGAATGTTTTAGGCAATGTTGTTAATGATGGCTACAATGACCTCTATGACAAAGTGACGTGGTGGATTTTATCCAAAATGTCATGAAATCACCATGGCTTGGTAGAATTCCAAAGGCGGCAAAATGACAGGTGCCATGGTTGCCATTCAGTTTCAATCATGCAAATGACTATATTTTGAAATCAAAAGTAATAGGCCATCTTAATTAAAGATAATTAAGAATTTAAAACTCCAAACAAAATTAATGGGCCTATTTTAATTAAGAAAAAAATTAGGTTTTTAGAACTCCTAAGCCCATTAACAAAATAAAAAGAACTCCTAAATCCATAAAATTACTATTATCATGCTTAAATAGAATTCTTAGTCATGCACAATGATAGGTTATTTGCTATATCTCTATTGTCTCTTTCTTTTCTCTAAAGCCATTACTTTGTCATCTTTTGTGTTTCATCCTTTATTCAAATAGGTTACTTTCTTCCTCTACTCTTCTTTAATATTTATTTATTTACTTTTTATTACTTTTTCTCTATTTCTTCATGTCTCCAAATAAAAAACAATGCACATTTCTTTTGTTTCTTTCTTTGCGTCTTTCTTTGTTTGCCAACTCCCTTTTTTTTAGATATATATTTCTCTGTGTACTTTTGTGCAACTCTTATTTTAATATTATAAAGATTAGCCCATATTTTTTATATTAGTATTTGTTAAGTAATGTACTATATAGTGTGTACATCGGTTGGCTTTGATAATTTCATTTTTTTTCCTTATTTGTTGAAAACTTTATGAGAGGTTACTTATTTTATAATTTAAAATATATAATATATGAATTGTTATATAAAAATTAAAAAAATTCATATTCTAATTCTTTATATATAGATATATTAATATTATTTTAATATTATAAAGATTAGCCCTTATTTTTCTATTATTATTTTATTATATATAATATATTATTCTTATATCTAATATTTATATAAAACTTAAAAAATTCATATTTTAATTTACAAAAGTATATATATATATGTATATATATATATTCTGTTTTTATGCTTATTTGTTCAATTTGTTGATTGCTTCCTAATTGTTGTGAATTCTATATAATAGGCTGTAAGTGTAGAAACTAGAAAACTATGGAAGGGGTAGCTTTATCAAAAATCATAAACTCAAGGATCCTTAGTAGAAGTATAATTATTAAAAGGATTAAAATAATACCAATATTGAGGTGTGTAACTTTTGTGGTAAAGTTACAAAATGGTGGCATTGGTCGATCCGGGAGACACAAAATGGGAAAGAAAGGGATGTTTCTACATGTGCTAAGTGTCTAGTTAAAGTTAGAGAAGAGTTGTGGGCTTATGCTAATCAAAAGAAATAAGAGAGGCAAAGACAAAAACACTAAAAGCCCAATGGGCTTGTATTGCTACAAATCTTTGGAAACAATTCTTCAACAAAGAAGAAAGGACAAGCTGAGGCAAATAAGCATAAACGATGCATGTGATAAGGAAGCAAGGGTAAGAGCTATTTAATACATAGCTTGTATCAAGCTAGAATTGCCTTCAATACTGCATAAATGATTTCATCCATTAGATCATATGGTCCAAAATTAAAAGCTCCTAGTTATCATAAGTTGAGGGTTCCATTCCTTAAGGAAAAGATGGAGTACACAAACAACTTAATGAAAGGTCATAGGGATCAATAGGTAAAGCTTGGGTGCTTAATTATGTCAAATGCATGGATCGATAGAAAACAAAGGAGCTTGATGAATTTCTCTATGAATTCTCCACATGGGACAATATTTGTGAAGTTTGTTGATGCTTCCTATCATATGAAGATTGGGCACAAATTGTTTGAGTTGTTTGATGGTGTTCAAGAAGAGACTAGAGAAGAAAAAGTTATTCAAATTATCACTAATAATGTAAGTAATTATATTTTAGCTGGTAAAATACTAGAAAGGAAAGGAAGCACCTTTACTAGACTCCTTATGTAGCTCACTACATTGACTTAATGTTAGAAGACATTGAGAAAATCCCAAAATTAAAGAAGAAAATACAGAATGCTTTCTTTAATATTGGGTTCATATACAACTACTCAAGGCCTTAAACTTAATGAGGTGCTTCACAAATAAAGAGAAGTTCATTAGACATGGAATCATTTGGTTTGTTGCAAGCTTTCTTACATTGAAGAGGGCTTATGAGCTAAGGTACAAATTAAGAACAATGTTCTCATTGGGAGATTGGTTGAAGTCTAAGCTATCCAAATAAAGCAAGGTGAAAAAGGTTGTTGAAATTGTAATGAATACTTCATTTTGGGCTCAAGTTTCTTTCACCATCAAAGCTATGGCCCCTCTTTTATGTGTTCTTCGACTTGTTGATAATGAAAGGAAGTTGATAATAGATTATATTTGTGAAGCAATGGACAAAGCAAAGGAAATAATAAAAAAAAATCATTCAATAATGATGAAAAGAAGTGTAAACCCATGTATGATATCATTAATAAGAGATGAGAGATTCAACTTCATCGTCCATTACACGTAGTAAGTCATTTCTTGAACTTGAAATTCTTTTATGGCATGAGTTTGATTTGGAAGTTACTAGTGGATTATATGAATGCATTAAGGAGTTGGTGCCAAGAGTAAAAGTGCAATATAAGATCCTAGCTGAGCTTCCATTATATAAGAATGCTATAGTTCTCTTTGGAGATGAATATGCAAAATTTCAAATAACTAAACTTGCACCTAGCAAGTAACTAAAAAAATTTCAAGATTGAAAGTTTTGACATAGTAGGCAATATTTGTTTTACTTACAATAACTACCTATGACTTTCCAACTAAATGTTGGCACATGTATGGACAATCAACTTTAAACTTGCAGTAGCTAACAATCAAAATTTTTGGTTTAACTTGTAATGCATCTGGTTATGAGCAAAATTGGGGTGTTTTTAAGCACGTATGTACTCCATTTTGTTTAATTAATAACTTTATAAAATACTAATTTACTATATATTTAGAAAATAAATATTTATTTTTTACTTTCATGCTGTAGATTCAAAGATAGGAATAGGCTTGAGCATAAAAAATTACATGATTTGCTTTTTATAAAGTACAATCAAGCACTTATAGCTCATTATAATTTGCAAGATAAGATTGACTGAATTCTTTAGCTAGTATTGATAATAGTTGTGAGTGGTTAGTTGGAACGATAATTGATGAAGAAAATGCTAGTGACTAAAAGCTAGTTCATCATAATGATGACTTGACGTAGGGAACTTTTTGCCGGGCATTTAGGATTGTAGAAATTAGAACTTATACTAGGCAGGAAGCAAGATAAAAGACAATTCTTGCTTCAATTTCAAGAGCTTCAACTTTAAGGGAAAGAGTTAGTGAAAGAAGAAGAGAATGAGACTAATTATGAAGAATCAAAGGAGGAAGAACCATACAAGTCTTTATCAAGTGGAAAGGTGGTTCAGAAGATAATGAAGATTGAGAATGAGAAGGATGATGAAATTAATATTATAGTTGAATGCTGATTTGTTACCTTTATTTAGTGTTGTCTTTTCTTGTTTGACTTTTAGTATTTTTTTAAACTAATTTTCTTACATTATTACTTCTTAATATGGAGACCACATATGTTTGACAACTTTATATTATGACTTTTATAATTTTTTTTTGCTTGAAATCCTTGTGATTCACTTTTATAATTGTATTGTTATTAAAATTGTATATTTTACGATGTGGTTGTCATTAATTAATATGGTACCCACCACGTCATTTGCCATGGATTCATGGTAGACTTTTGGCTTGTCATGATGTTGCCAATGACAACATTAGTTTCAGGATGTGGATATTCTACTAGAAGTGGAGTTATGAAAATTTCTAAAAGTAATTTAATTATTATGAAAGGTAAAAAGACTAATGACAATTTGTACAAATTAGTGGAAATTACAATTGTGATAAATATAAATGATAAAGCATACAATGAAGTGAAGAAGGTGGAGCATATGACAGTTATTACGAAGAATGTGACCTTCATTGAGGTTTTTACAAAACTACTTCCTATCAGCTTTCTCAAGTAAAGAGTTGTCGTTTGTAAAAGAAAAAACTAAATTTTGAAAAGATATAATTTAAGCTAAGGTGGAGAATGTGAAGTTTGACTTAAATTAAAAAAAAGTTTTATTTTAAAAAGAAAGATGATAGTTTTTTAAAGGAAAAGAGATAAAGTTTGAAAGAAAAAATATTATGTGATTATTTTGTGTTAGACTTAAAGTCCTAATAAAATTTAGTTATTTTTTTGTTTGCTATATATATGAACATGATGAGTCTTTTAGGTGGAGAAACTTGGTACTTTTGTGTGTGTAGAGTGAGAAAGAAATAAATTATGTGAGTGAATTGTTTGAAAGAATTAGGTATAATTAAGATTTGGGTTTATAAAAAAGAGTTAAAATCTATATTTTTTTTGTAATTTAGTAGTAAAGTTTTTTTTTTGGTTAGTTTTGGCATGATTATTACTCTTAAATTTAGGGATTTTTTTTACCAAAGAGATAAATTATGATGAGTGAATTGTTTGAAAGAATTGGGTATAATTAGGATTTAGGTTTGTAAAAAAGAGTTAGAATCTACAATTTTTTGTAATTTAGCTGTAAAGTATTTTTGTTAGTTTTCACAAGATTTTTGCTCTTAAATTTAGGAATTTTTTTTACCTTAAATTCATGTGTTTATTATTATTATTTTTATTAGTTTCTTGAATTTTCTATAAATTTTAGAAGTAGAATATTTTTTCCCATAAATTCTTATATTGAAAATGGGAATTGGACCAATTGCTTCCTCATGAATAATCAGTGAATGGCTTGGTAAAAAAAATAGAAAAATTGGTAAAGGTAGAAGTCATATATTTTGCACCATAGCCAATCAAAATAAAAAATTATTAAGTATTGTTTATATATTAACTAAAATATCACTCGATTTAAAATTATCAAGTGGGCGTTTCTCAAACTTTAAAAACTGATTGATTAAATAAAATGGAGTAGATTTTTATTATAATATGTTTGGTAAATTTTAAAAATTGAAAATTTCATTTTTATCTGCTCTAATTTTGAGTGCAAACTAGGTTAAAAATCTTGTTTAAAGTTGATTTCCATGTAATCTATTTTTATTTAGTCGAAAGGTCAAGATTACCATACCAGACTAAACATCGAAGTATAGATACCTTCATCCTATGGGATTATTATGTCCTTTGGATAGTAGCTAAAGAGATGTTATTTTGTTTATTAATATTATTTTTAATTAATTGTGAATTTCATTTTTTATCTTATATTTCTATATTTTTTTAAACTTAATTTTAACTTGTTATATTAAAAGAATAATGTTATTTGCACTCTTTTGTATTCACTCTATCAAGAAAAATTTATTTATTTAGTCCTTTATTTTTATAAATAAAAAAATTTCTCTCTTGATATGAAAAGGAGAGTGAGGAAGAGTGAATACATGAAATGCAAGACTGTAAGCAGCATTAATCAAATTTTTATTAAATAGTAAACTCATATCTAATGTCAAAATTTTTTTCAAATAAAACACCTAATTATGATATAATATAACTATAAATAAAATATATCAATTAAATCTTACTTTAGTTATTAAAATATTAATTTATGTTTAAAGCTTATATATTAAATAAACAATTACTAATAAATAAACCTTTCTACTCTAAATGTTTTAAAATAAATTATCTGGCACAAAAAGTCCTATTACCAAAATTTTCAATAACTTTTTTAAGAATTAAAAAAATTATTTCAAACTTTTATTTTAATATAATATTATTAAAGAAGAAAGAGAAGAGATAAAGCCACCCATTTATTATCAAGATAAAATTTTAAAATATGAAACTTTCAACTTAAGGTAATCTCTCTCTCTCTCTCTTTAACGGTGTTTATAGAACATAATCATCACAGAGAGAGAGGTCCAACCTACACTAGTATAGTGACAATACAAAGGAGTAAAATGAAAAACAACAAAAGTAATAAATTATTATGTTGGTACCACAATCTAGATATTTGTCCATTTCAAAGTTTGGAAGAACTATTCCAATCAAATTTTTCTTTATGTTTTTACCTTACTCCCTTCTAATTAGTTTATTTAAAATTTAAATTATATTTAACATAGTTTTTATAATAAAATTTGGTTCAAAACTAGTCCTTAACTTAAATTTAAATAAACTAACTATAATATAAAATCAAATCAAATTTATTTAATTGTACAAATTTTATTTATATTTATTTAGTTCTAGATTGATTTTACATATTAACATATGCGGTGAGATGTTTTTTAGATGGAAGGTGCAACTCTTGAATTTAATGCCAATGAAAAATTGACATTTGATCAGTCAAAATATTTCTTTTATATACTATAAATTAGTTTACTCCAATAATTAAAAAAAAGAATAAACATTAAAAAAAAACTAACTCTTGATTTAGCAAATATGCAACCTAATTTTTTTTTTTTTTGATAATTTTGCTGATGGCATTTATAACTCTAAAGCTTGATAAAATATGTGACGAGAGCATATAAGTATCTTTTATAAAATCCATCGTTTATGTGTGTCTTCATTTGACTTTGACTTAATAGGTTCTTTTTCTTTTAAAAAAGAATTCTTTGTCACCGCAGTAATTCAATTTATACATCTAATTTGATGAAATTAGAGTTTTATTGATAAATACTTCAATTTCCAATAGTTGAGTGCGGTAGCTGGATGTCACCTACTCAAAGGTTTGAGTGGTGTAATTGTCAAAACTTCTCCGATGTTAAAGTTAGAAAGTATTCCAATAAGATTGAAATATTCAATTAGTTCTAAATGAAACTTATACCTTACTATTTATAGATTTGTTGAGGGGTTGAAAAGGATCTTCTACTTAGCTTGAGACCCTTAGTTGGGCCTTAGCCATTTTTTTGGGTCGTTGATCCTATATTTATCATTAACCCCTCCCAAATGGTTAGGTGAGGTATGTCCTAGTATTTTTTAATGATCCCAAAATTATTCATTCAACTAATCTTAAATAGCTTACCAAGCATCTTCTCCAAAGTGATTGAGCGTTACATACACTTCTAACTCTTTGAGCATTGAACTTTTCTTGTCTTGTTAGTAGTTAGTCATTCAAGTCAACTTTACATAATGATAATTAATAATTTTAATTAATTATTTTTTTACTAGAGAACTTTGTACTTATTTATCATTTTATTTCCCCTTTAGTAAATTTCAAGATGACCTCCTTAGGGATTTTAACCCACAATCATGACAGCCTCTAGCACACCATTTATCTCGAGGTAGTTTACACCATGATCGTTGTGTGGAGTAATCTGGTCCATTTGATTTCTCCAATCTTGACCATTGATTTTTAAAATTTTTGTCTTCCTTAGCTTTGAAGAAAAGTTTCCTTTCAAAGTTAACACTTTCCACAATCTAGAGGTCTTAAAGTTTCTTTACATCCGTGTTTTCAAGTCCTTGGTGTTTCATTTTAGCTTTGTCAATTCTGCATGCACTCTTTTGCTAACCTTTCTCTTGCTTATTACTTTGATAATTTTTGCTTTATCTTTAAGTTATTTTGGGTAACAATGACTTATTTTCCTATTCCATCCATCCTTTCGAGTTAAGAGACTTCTATTAAAAAATCTGATTTGAAATGGTTTAATTTAGAGGTCCCTAGTGTTGAGGCAAAGGATCCCTAAAATAAGATTAAAACCCTAGATAATCTTCATAATGGACATTAAAATGAAAGCGACCATCCTAACATAATTTTTTAGGTTGTGAGTGAAAGAGATGATATTTATAGCCATGATCTGAGATGATTTTCCATGTTTTATGGCCACATTATTCTAAACCTTAGGGTTTCGCCTCCATTTTCTTTTTTAGCAATCTTTACTTAAATACATGAACATATGCCTTGCCCAATTAACATTCAAAGCCTAGGCTTTATTAGAATTGTTTGATATGGTTTGTAAAGTAGATAGGCTTAGGGCATTAGAATTCTTTTTTTTCTTTACTTCTTTAGTTTTTCCTCGAAGGGGAAAGATATTTGGATTTATTTAACTCAGAGGCCTGGTTGTATTTTTTTTACCCACTTCCAATCCAATGTTCATTTTAGGAAGGAATCGTTATTTAAAGTTTTTTCAAAGATTAATTCTCTTTGTTGGTTGTCTGACTTGCTATTCCTTGTTGTGTGGTCGTATCCCAATGCTACTCTAAAGATAACTAGGAAAGGAAGTTACTTTGAGGGCTACCAACTAACGATCGAGTCCTTAGAAGAAGTTTGTCCTTCAGATATGAGGATTGTATCAAGTGTGTTTTTCTTTTAACCTGTGCCTTTTGACTTTTATCTTAATCTTTGAATATCACTTATTGTATTTATCACTTGTTGCAAAGTATAACCACACATCGAAAATGGGAAAGATTCAAGCCATGCTGAATGCTTAATGAACAACTAAGCTTGGAAAAGTCTTAACGGGGTCAACTAGTGCTTCTTCTTCAATTCCATTGAGATCACCCATTATTGTTTAGTCACTGGTTTGGTCGACTCTTTTTGTTTAATTATCCTCTGATCAATTATCTCGTTCCAGATCTAAGGTTGAGCAACCTGATTTGAGTATTGTGCAGGTTATTGTCTTAGAACAAATTTTCGATTGGAAATGAACAACTAATCTATAGTTGATCAAATTTTAACTAAGTTCACCATTTCCTTTAATCTAGATAACTATGCCATGTGCTCATCAGCAAAAAAAAAAAAAGTGAAATAAGGTTGTTAATGACAAGCTTAGAGGTACTAACACTATTCTTGGATAGGAAGTTATTCCCTTCATTTATCAACCATCAAAAACCCAATCTAACTAACCACCTTAATAGAGAATCTATTTAGGAAGAAGTTGGATTCATTATTTTATGAGGGGGTTAATTATAGCACCCTCTACACGAATTAACTTCTATTCAATAAAGATAAAGAAATGCTTGACCATGTGGCCTCAAATATGGTAAGCTTCGCTAGTGATATGATTGAAAATCATCTACATTAAGCTATTGTAGCTGCTTTTTTCAAACACCAAGTTCAAAGTTAAATAATCTTTATGAACAATACAAAAGCGAGAGCTTTTCCTAACAAAACCTATCATAGGTGGATTTAGATAGTACATAAAAAAGTCTAATGGATTATTTGCATCAATTGGCTAGGAGAAAGGAAGCATTGAAGAACTAGGAGGTTTAATCATAATCTTTTTCCAAGCAACTTAAGGAGTTTAAAGGACAATATGAACATTTCTGTTATACTTCTAACAATCTTAAAGTTTGATATAAACAACTGGACACCTGACAAGCAAAACACAAGTCTGAAAAATGGCAAAGAAGAGGAGATGAATCCCATCAGGCAAAAAGTAGAGAAATTGTAGAAAAGTTCATTGCATTACCAATCTAAATGTTAACAGTTAGAGGCACTAAATCTTGTTGTTGATCTAAAGGTTGATGCCAAGGGAGATGAGCTTTTGGACAAGATGAAAGAATTGGAAAAATATCCTAAGATTTGAGGATTAAATATAAAGAATTAGGTTGACATCTGAGGCATTGTATGAAGTGTGAGACCTCATTGTCCAAGAATTCATTAAGTTTTGACTTAGCATTGGATCAAGTTTTCTTGTTTTATCCAAACTTTTACTTAATTAGATTGGATGCTAGTAAGAAATCTCTTGATATAGCCTAGGAGCAGCATCCTACTTTTTTGGTTAGGCAATTGGATGAAGGTCAATCCTTGCGTGTTTTTGAAAACCCTATTAAAAATCTATCTTCTAATAATCCTCTTATACAGACTTCAGTTGTATAATTTTTGGGTTTTTGTAATCAGGATTTTTTTACTTGCTTGGATCATTCCTTTGTTATTTATCATTCATGATGTTGTTTCTTTATTGTTGTTTGATTACCTTATTCCTTTAGACCTCGGTGGTCTTATGACCTTTAGGATCAAATTGTGCTTGGATCACTTTAAGAGTTGATTATGCCTGAATGTTTTAAGAGTGAATTATGTTTGGTCACTTTGATAGTAAATAATTCTCAAACATTTTGAGAATGAATTACCTTTGGTTGGTTTGAGGGAAAACTATGCCCAAAACATTTTGAGATCCAATTACACTCAGTCACTTTAAAAGCAAATTATGCTCGAACGCTTTGAGAACGAATTATACTCAATTACTTTGAGAGCAAATTATGCTTAAACTCTTTGAGAGTAAATTATGCACAGTCACTTTAAGAGAAAATTATGCTTGAATGCTTTGATAACAAATTATACTAGGATGCTTTGAGAGCAAATTATGTTCAAATGCTTTAAGAACAAATTACACTCAATCGCTTTGAGAGCAAATTATGCTCAAATGCTTTAAGAATGAATTACCCTCAGTCATTTTGAGGGCAAATTATGCTTGAGTGCTTCTAGAGCAAATTATGCTTGAGAATAGGTCAAGGATCCTTAAATTGTTGAAAATTTGAAGAATTTCATTATCCTTTTTTGGTGTTCAGTGTATTACATATGTTCAGTCATGAATATTAATAACTTTTTTCCTTTCTTCCTTGCTCTTAACTTTTAGAAGTTTTCCCCTAGTCCAGGTTGTTCATATAGCAGTTGTGAGTAGTAAATTAATGAGCCCTGACCTTTCCAATTCCATTCTCATTTAGAAATTTCATTAACAAGTGCGATATTAACATGGTAGGTTGTGCTCGATTTAATGATGGTCAACCTAAAATTGCATTATAAGCATTATTGGACGTGTCCACCACTAAGAAATCAATGTGAACATTTTGTATGGTAAACCATGTTCTGGGAGAGACTTGTGATTTGATTGATGCCAAGATAGGTACATACCTTCCATAGAAACCAGTTAAAGTTTTGCTATAGGGAGTTAAACTCTGGATTATTATATTAATGGCTCTTGCTGTATGGGTGTATAAGATATCAACTGAACTTCCTTGATCAACCAAAATTCTCTTTATTATGTAGCTACAAATGGTCGCTGTGATCACCATTGGATCAGTATGTTCCCAATCAAAATTTAATAAATAATCATCCTTGGACAAAGTTATGCTCAGCTTTGATTTTTGTTATTGTCTCTTTCCTTCAAGCATAAATATTGGTCATGCACATCTTTTTTTAAAGGTCCTACAAATCATTTGGCATTGGTTTCTACAACACTTTTGATTTCATTAGGATTAACCATCATCTCTTTGTTTCTTTTTCTTGATCTTTCATCCGAAGAGCACGATTAAGGCCTTTCACCTTCTCAATTGTCATACTTTTTGTATTGTTAAAGATGCCCATGTCTGACTATTCCATCAATCTAGTTCTTCAGGCTAACACATTCTTCTGTATCATGACTCCAATACTAGTGAAACTTACGAAACTTCTTCATCTTTGGGGAAGTGGCTACTGGTTCATCTAAAGTAGTAATTTAATTGACTTGACTACTTTAACATCATCCATAATTACTTTCAATGAGACATTCAATGGAGCATATTTAGTAAATTGTGGTTTCAAGAAAAGTCAATCCTTTTAATTATTTTGATCATTTCTACCATCACAATTCTAGTCATCACCTGCCTATTCCCTTACTTTTTCATGCGTTTGATTTCTTTAGTATTTATAAATGTTGTCAATCAGGCCATGAGTTATACGAGGCTGTCTACTGGTTCATTTGCCAAGGATTTAAAGAAGTCTCCAGATTGCATTCATAGATCAGAATCGAATGCACAACACTGCCTCTTGCAAATTTTTTATCTTAAGGGTTGCCTAGTTGAAGCAACCAAGGTACTCCTTCAATGATTCATTCTTGCCTTGCTTTATAATCATTAGGGACACACTAGTATTTTTACATGCTTGAGAGGTCATAAAGTGGGCTAAAAACTAGTCAGCTAGATCCCAGAATCATTCGATTGTATATGCCTTCAAGCTTATAAACCACTGGAATTATCACTTTGTAGTGGAAAATGCTTTGCATATTATGGCATTTGACACCCCTTATAATAGTATCGCTACCTTCTATGTGCTCTTGAGGACTTATTGTTCTATCATATAAATCCTAGTTATTTTCATGGTCTTGAAGTTCAAAGGTAGTTTCATGATATTAGAGTGAAAAAGTGCAAATTCTCCTTGTCATCATGGTTTTGATAATCGTGATCATTATAGATGCCTGACCGATCCACTTCATTGTCCCATCTCCCATAAGTGAGAGTCAACTATATGTTCTCTATCAAAATCCTTAGGATAATAATCTTGATTGTTGTAATAGTGCTTGTGGTCATCCTGATAATTTTAATATCACTCTTCATTATAGGCATGCCTCTATTCCTTATCATGCTATTAATGTTCATGTTATCTATGAATGCTCACCTCGTTCATTTAAGCTCTATGTCTAGTTAGCAATTTTCATCGTATAATATTTTAGCATCATGATCATGATGGTGATGGTGATGATGTTTGTGTTTACATTGATGACAATGATGGATAAAATGCTAGTTTGTAAAAGTTCTGCTATTATCAGTAGTTCTCAATCCTGGTCAAGAACATTACTCATCATTGTTTTTCATAAAGCTATTACTCTATTTATACAACTTGAAAAAAATAAATCAAGTCATAATAAAACACATTATTTAAGCATTTAGAAGATCCTTTAAAAGGTTTTTGATCATTGACAGTTAAGAATGGTACTGATATTGCCATCAAAATAAACAAATTATCATGAATTGTAAACTATTTCTAAATAATGATTACGGCATATGACAGTTAATTCTAAATGAGCAAAGTGAGTTACAATATCAATGTTCTTGTAAATATTATCCATAGATATATACATATTAATATCAAAGATAAGATTTTGTGAATTATCATTTGATCAATCTGAAAATGGAAACCTCTGAAAAACAAGGAAGAAATCTAAAACAAAGTAAAATGCAAACAAATTAAATGAAATTGATCACTAAAAATGATCAATATACTCTTGACCATATTGAAGATAAATCCCATGTAATGAATAAAAACTATAATTGATGTTGAATAATAATGAATCAAAATCACATGATGCTAAATTGAAAACATGAATTGAACTCAGTAAAGATTGCGATATGAAAAATGAAAAAAATAAGATTATCACAATGGGTTATCAAACCATAGACAATATATTCTAATCGAAAGTCACTTACACAAAAGCTTGAGTGATAGTAATCTTCAAAGCTCTTTCGATGTTAAAGTTAGAAAGTATTCTAGTAGGTGTGAAGTATTTAATTAGTTTTAAATGAAACTCATACATTACTATTTATAAATGTATGGAGGGGTAAAAAGGTATTTTTCACTCAACCCATGGCCTTTTGTTAGGCCTTGGCCATTTTGTTGGGTTGTTGGTCTTATATTTATCAATATTGAAAAAGCTAAATCAATATTTAGATACTCATTATTAATTATTATATGATGTGCTCATGATAGGAACTAAATTTTTGTATCTATTGATAAATTTTTTAGAAAATTATATTAATGACTATAATTTATGAAAATTAAGACAAATATCACCATTTAAGATTAATCAAAGTTAAATTCTGATTCCACAACCTTCAGATAACAGTCTCTCATTATGAAGTAAAAAAATCCTTATTCTAGAAATAAAATAAAATGGTTTTTACCTCTTTTTTTTCCTGGGCATATATATGCCCCATCTTTTTGCTAATAAAATTTAATGATTAAAAGATAATATTATTACTTAATAAATAACATCCTACTTATACATGATCTACCTAGAATATGTAATTAACACAATGAATACTGCATTGTTATTTTGTTTATCAATATTGTTTTTAATACATATAATAAATATGAAAATATCTATACATTTATAAATGTATGTATCCTTAAAACTAAGTTATACCATGAAAAATCTTATTTTTCGTATTCCAAACTCAAGATCATTCAAACTATAACATTTCACACCATTATAATCATAATCATTCATCAAAATCATGATGCCATCATACAACATTACAAGACTAAACATACATACATATTTAGGTGGAAATATTTAGAGTATATGGCCCATAACCATACCATAGCATATGATGTATAGCTTGATATTATACCATAGTTTTTGTTGCATAGCCTGAAACTATACCATAACATAAGATGTTTAGCTTGAAACTATATCGTAGATCATATCAACATCTCTCCTATCTCTTTAGAGCATAGACCTCTACTAAGTGCACATACATATTCCCAACCTTCAAAACATAAGTAGTTATGACATTAACGAGCATCATAACATATAGACAAGCCCCATCTTTAGTCTTATCATGTACAATTTATCATATTGAATTTGCGTATCTAATACATAGGTTCTATCATACATTATACATTCATTTAGAAATTCTCTTTTGCCCTATCTTTTCGTGCATAGTTAAACACACATCTTTACATGCAACTAATAACTTCATATCCACATTATATACCATACATTCTTTATATATCACAATCCTACTACTATTTTATAGTACTTAATCAGGGATACATATCATATCAATATATCTCATATATTCCCTAATTACATTATACATCTAATTCAAATTATTAGCCCTAAAAGCTATCTCAAACTTTCACAATTAGAAATATATTTTGGACTGTTTAAAAACAATACTATATAATCTTTATCATAAGAAAATGGGAAGATCCCGAAAATATAAATCCTTACTCACTTTCGAGGAGAATGTTCTCCTCAACCTAATCACATAGGTGAATCCCTTTATAAAATTAGATCCCTAGTTAAGCAATGCAAAACTACATAAAATTACTATCTATAAAAAGATACAACCTAAAAACCAGAAAGAATAGATTTGGATATAAAGTTGAAATCTTTACCTTAAAACTTAGTCATAACACTGAGAATTGCAAACATAGGCCTTTGTTACTAGTTTTTTTTTTTTAACTCAAGAAAGCTCTCTAACTGCCAAAAACATTTTGTTTGTGATTTAGGGTTTGCATCTTTTAAATTTGGTTTACGCATAACTGGTTAATCACCCGATTAGCCAGTGTGCCGCCCTGAAAACTTGATGGCCTCTATGTTTATTCTAGCTACTCATTTAGTCATACTACCCTAGTTCCTTACTATGATTTTCTAAACTATTTTGAGGGATGGGGCTTTAATAGATTTGGACCATGTTCGCTTTTTTGTAAAATTTACATTAGAGGATGATATGAAACTGGGTATTAATGATGGTCCTCAAGTTATTTATGATCTCATGAATAAGTGGATTCCAAACTTTATTACTTCTTAGTCTTGAATCAGTTCAACCATGGTATGGGTAAGGTTTCCAAAATTGATCTTAGCTTTTTATAATGAGAATGATCTTTTGGCTATTTCTTCAATGATAGGGACCCAACAAAAGTTGATATGAATACCTTATTAGCTTTAAGGGTGCTATTTGCAAGAGTTTGTATTAAATAAATCTTGACAGCTCTCTTATAGGTACTTTTTTATCTAAATGGTCACTAGTATAAGTTTAAGTATGAGAGTTTGCACATATGTTGTATCTATCACAGCCCTAATGAAAACAATGCTAAAATATGATTATGTGTATTTATTTTAAAATATATGAGATGTAATATTTTAGTAGACCATTTTGAAAAACTTTCTTTGAAAACTAAAATTCATACTTTTCATAATTTATAAAACATAAATTTTTTTGGATCTTTTAGTTGAGTATACACAACCACTAAAGATATAATCAAGGAGACCACATACCTTATATTATACACACATATAAAGAGGAGTCTACTTGAACTAAGATATTTCTCAAGAATTTCATAAACCTGAAATGTTGATGGAATAATATGATTACAAATTGTGTACTTAGTAAGTAGAAATTTCCAACTCAACTTTGGGTTAAAAATAGTTTGGTCATAAAAACATATATTGCACAAACAGAGGTTCCCATACACATGCTTTATTATGATCCTTTATTTCTAATTTCCTTAACTTAGCTTTTCCTTTACGTGTTCATACAAATCCTTTAATTCTTTCCTTACCTAACAAATTATATTTCAAACAATCACATCAACTATCTTATAGGTTAGGAGCATAACCAATATGTAAAGTGACTAATACAAAGCAGTGAGTAATGGTATTCTAAGGTCAACTAAGCATAGTACTGAATAGAGGTTGTTATAATAACCAATAATAGAATCCACAGATCAATGATATCATAGTACTCAAATCAACTAGTTAGCATGCATGCATTTAATGTCTATATGGTTTGCCAACCCTATAGGATAAATCATTCATAGTTCATTTAAACATTTATATTATGTAAGCCTACGGAAAACAAACGATTGAGTTATATGGTCTTTGGCCATATCATATTATCTTAAATGCACTCTTTATATTCCATATAGTTGCACCCTCCTATGTCAAACTTGTCTCATGAGTCACCAACTATTATGGTTTGATAGTGACAAATAAATCATTTAAATTAATTTTCTTAGTGCACATAGGTCTTTTCATTCTGATTTTGTATCAATTACACACACAAAACATTTCTTCTTCTTCTTTCTATTTCTTGAATTTCCTTAAGGAAATTATAATGTCTATCCTTATTGATTCCACCTATTTGACTAATCCATTATCTCTATTAGGAATTATCTATTCTAACTTAATCCTTATTGCATAAGAAGTTTTATTTAATGCATTAAATCATTATGAAACAAATATAAAAGTTCTAGGATTTATAAATATTTTGTAAATCATAATATTTAATGAAGACATTTTTGAAGAATGTGAAATTATGAAGATTTATAGAATTCATGAGAGATGTAATATTTATAAAATTATGAAAATTGTGGAAATTGAAAATTTTAGGAAAAATTTATGAAAATCATAAAAAGAATATGAATTTTAGATATGGCTATGAAAATCATGAAAATTCATAATATTTATGAGAAAATATGAAGAACATGAAAAGTATGAAAAAAACAAGAAAAGTTAGATTATGTGACTAATACTAGGTTTCAACTCTAGGCTAAGTCATGAATAATCATTCAGTCATTCATAATTTCTAACATTTCCCATAATCTTTTTATATCCAAATCACACTCTAGATCCTTTCATGATCATAACATATTTTGAAATTTTCTCATATTCTTTTCATAACTTAAATCCTTTTTAATTCTACATTTGTCATTATTCTTAATTTAAGTCTAACTTTCAACTTCCCAAAACATCAAAAATCATTTGACTAATATGAAAAGATAATTTTATATCAAAAGGAAACCAGAATGGCAAGAAAAACTCCCACTCACCTAGTAGAGAGAATCTACCTGAGCATTCCTAGGGCATTCCTAAGTCATTAAATCAATAGTCGTAGGGCCTAAGTTGCAACCTAAGTGAAATATCATAAACTGTATGAAATTCACCTATTAAAATTGGGATTTAGCAAAGATGAGATAAAGTTAACTCATTTAGGCTTTTGATTCAATCAATTTATCTCAATTTTGTTGATCTAGACCGGAGATGTGAAAAGCCCTTCTCCTAATGAGGTCTCAGCTATCAAGGACTCTTTAGTTGCACTATAATTTTGATTTCTCTAATCTCGTATGTCTAAGGTTTTGTTCAACCTAAAGTTAGCTAGTTAACCAATCCAAAGGACTTAGTTGATTGGCCTGGCTAGTTGATCGATTCACTAGGATTGACCGGCCCATCCTTAAGGGTCAACCTATTGGCCCTTATGCTAATTCTCTAGACCTATACCCAAGTCTAATTACGTAACCTTTTGAAAGTGTTGCAATACCTTATGTGGATCTTACTATCATATTCAAAGTGATTATGATGGCTACAAGAAGAAAGAAGTTGCAAAAAAGAATGTGAAATTAATTTTGAATGAATGCTCTAGTAGGGCTAACGAGCATAGTTTGAATGCTAAATAGCATGAAGGGGAGGCAGAAATTTAGAGTAACTATAATCATTTTCATGTGGAATGGACGATTGCTACTAGGAGGGGTAAGAAACCCCTCCCCAAGACAAAAAAAAATGAATAAGAATGTAGTTGGAGATAACCCTATTTCTAACTCCTTTGAAGTTCTTTAGAATGAGGTTGAAGAGGATGTTGAAATGGACAATAACCAGTTAGAAGGGAAAGGTAAAGCTGCATCCATTCAACCATAACAGAGAAATATTGCTAACACTCCAAATAAGTGACAGCAACTTGAGTCCATTCTATCTTGTGGAAATATGATTAGTAATCCAAGAGGTCAACTTGGTTTCTAAATAGAGAAATAAATAAGTTAGAAATCAAGCTACTCATTCTACCACTTGCTATGGGCCCCTTTGCACATAACTAACTTGAATATTTTGTTTTAGAGGGTTAAAAGAAAACTATTGAAGCTAAGGTTCCCGTTGGCCCGAGTGTAAGAGATTAGCATGATAGTGATGAATCTTTTCCAATAGTATTTATAACTTCTAAAGCTAGTGAGGAAAATTCAAGCTCTATCATTAATGTGCATGGCACTTATGGTTCATAGCCTCCCAAACCTACCATGTCTATTAACATAGATGGAGTTGTAGCTAGTAGGGGAAAAGAACTTAACCTTACAATTTTAATGGGAGTTATGACTACTTGTAAGGAGCAAAGCAAGAGTATGAATATGGTTATGGAGACTCCATTGAGCTCTTAAGAGGTTATTTTTATCCTTTATTATTTCTTGTTTATCTAAGGTTAGTCTCCAAAATTTCTCTCTCCTCTTTTGGAATGTAAAATGAGTTGCCAATCCCAAATTTAGGTGCTAAGTTAAGCATCTCATAGGAATTTATCACCCTATAGAGATCAATATTATGTAGACCCATTGTTCTTTTAATAAGAAATGTTAAATTTTGGCAGCATGTTAGTTATTCTTCTATTGCTATTTCTGATGTGAATAGACATTCATCCTGGTGGTATTTAGGATTTTTAAGCTTAAATGTGATTTTGATTTTTCTGATCTTTGTACTAGTAGAAAATGTATTTTCTTCACCATTTCTAATCATCAGGAGAGTTATTTCTGCACCATCGTCTATTCTAGTCCTATTTTCCCTCTTAAGGAACAACTTTAGGCTACATTAAAGGAGATGAAGAGCAATATTGATAATCCTTGGGCTATCATTGGAGACATATAAAGTTCTTACTTTGGAATGTGTTAGGGACAATTTTTCTCATGCTCAAGCCTCCAAGTTCGCTAGAGTGTGGGATCATAGCAACTTTGTGGATTTTGGTTTTAATGGTCCTTGCTTTACTTGGCATCGCATAAAGCATGGTATTTGTAAAATCTCCAAGAGACTTGATAGAGTAATGGATGATATTTCATGGAGACTTGCTTTTTTGAGGCTTTTATCATTAATATTCCAGGAACTCATTCTAACCATCACCTAGTCTTACTGTTAGAAAAGTGTAAGCATCATAAAGATGCAAGAAGGAATAAATTTTAACATGATATCATGTTGAAACAATGGAGAGCATAAACACTTCATCTTACATAGAAAATAGAGCACATACAGAAGCAAATGAAGAAGGTTTAGCAATGGAATATCATAATATTGATGAATATTACATTACAAGTGTTGCTATACTTAGGGAGTCTTCTCTGCATATGAGAGCTCCAAATTACAAATGAGGGATAAAAGTCTATATATGGACTTCCTTCAATGACCACATCTTGAAATATATATTTTTAATGATAAACCTCACTCACTCACATTACTTTTAAAATACATTTTTACCTGCCCATTCCTATTTTTGTTTTCATTGATAGATAAGGTGCTTCACCTAATGGCCAACTTGCATGATATGACTTTTCTAATTTTTTTTCTAGATTAACTATTTCAACACTCCCCCTTAATCTAGAGAAAAAAATGTTCCTTGAAGCTTTGAATTTTTTTTATCACTAAAGCTTATGAACTCAAACATATTCTTGAACTGTTGCCTTAACATACTTGGCAATTTTCCCATTAGCAGAAAGTGCCTTCTTCATGATCTAGTTGATATTTTTAGTGGGGACGTCTGTGACCTGCTCTTAAGCATTGGAACAAGAGCTATGCTTGCCATTCTCATGGCTTCCACTGCCAAGACTCATGGGAGCTTCAACCATTGTCATTGGAATCTTGGAAAGTTGTGATCATCATCATCATCATCTTCTTCTATAGATCCCTTATTATTACTTTTTGTTGCATCTTTCTTTTCCTTCTTCTTGTGCTACTATTACCACTACTACTTCTTCATCTTGTGCTCTTCTTATTCTTCTTGGATGGCATGCTCCATTCAACAAAAGCTCCATTAATGATCTATATCATCGAAAAATCTATGCCTCTTATTCATGAGGTTGCATGTGCAAGCCATTGAATTTCTTAGCTTTCACTTAGTTATGTTGCTTCTCGTCTAGTTTGAACTACTTTTAACAAATCTTTTGAAAGTAGGAGGGACTAGAGTAAAGAAGTTGCTTCTTCATCTTCTTGTGCTATCTCTTCCGGTTTCAACTACTTTTCTCAAATCTTTTGAAAGTAGGAGGGACTAAAGTAAAGAAGTTATTTTTTCTTCATCTTCTTGTGGTGATGCAGTCATGGTGATTGAGCTTAGAATGCAGCTACATGTGCATATGGTGTTTGTGCTGATGCTGGAGCTTCTACAAAAACTACTAGTTCATCATCTTATGCAGGTTAATCATCTTCTAACAGGTTCATTGTCTTTTGCAAATTTGCTACTATTTCATCATCTTCTATAGAATTTGCTACTGCCTTGGGGACTTGAGCTATTTTTTTAGTAGAGTTTTGTGGGGAAAGTTTTCTGGTTTTCACTCACAGGCCTATAAGATCATTTAAGCTCTGATACCATGTTAGAAAAACGTAAGCATCATAAAGATGCAAGAAGGAATCGATTCTAACATGATATCATGCTGAAATAATGGAGAGCATAAACACTTCATCTTATACAAAAAATAGAGCACAAGCAGAAGCAAATAAAGAAGGTTCAGCAAAGGGACATTATAACATTGATGAACATTACATTACAATTATTGCTACACTAAGGGAATCTTCTCTGCATATGAGAGCTCTAAATTACAAATGAAGGATGCAAGTCTATTTATGGACTTCCTTCATTGATCACATCTTTAAATATTTTTTTTTATGATAAACCTAACCTACTCACATTATTTTTAGAATGCACTTTCACCTGCACATTCCTAGTTTTCTTTTTATTAATAAGTAAGGTGTTTCACTTAATAGACAACTTACATGATATGACTTTTTTATTTTTTTTTCTAGATTAACAATTTCAACACTTACTCCGATGCAATGGTTTCAATACTTCAAAGTGGCCTTTCCCTTCCGTTTTGAAGCCGCTGGCTGCGATCATATTAATTCTTAGGCTGAGGCCAGTAGTACTGTCTTTGAGGGTTTGAACTTATTGAGGGACAATGCTACCATTTTAACTGAGGTTTTTGGAAATATATTTAACAGGCAACGTTTGTTAACTGGCTTTGGAGAGGGGAAGCGCATCTAGGCTAATTGATCTTGAGTGGAAGCGCTGGCGTGAGTTTAATTTTGTTCTCAAGCAAGAGGAAATGTCACAGTTTCAAAAATCTAAAGAACAGTGGGTGAGGTTTGGTGATTTAAATACTTCTTTCTTCCATACTAAAATAGTTATAAGAAGGAAATGTAATAAAATTGAGGGTATATATATTCTGATGATTCTTGGTGTACAGATCCAAATATTATGCAGCAAGAAGCTGTCTCCTTTTATAAAAATTTATCTTGTGGTAATTCCAAAAGACAATCCTCCTCCTTAGTGTTTGAGACTATGCTCATGCATATTATTGAAACTTGCAATGCTCTTATAGGTTTTGTCAAAAAAGATGGAGGTTTTGGTGGCTTTGAAAAGTATGAAATCCTTAGAATCTCCAGGCTGGGATTTTTTTCAACCTTTCTTCTTCAAGAAACATTCGAATATTATGGGTGATTCTATTGTTAAGACTGTTGTGGAAGCATAACACTGAGCTCTGTTGACCCAAAACTTGTTGAAACTCTTATTGTTCTCATCTCGAAAAAGGCTAGCCCCACTTATTGTGGTCAAGTTACATCAATATAAGTTTGTGTAATGTGGTTTATAAGATCAATACAAAGGTTTTGGTTAATAGACTATGGCTTTACGTGAATGACATCGTCAGCCCTCTTCTGAGTAGTTTCATCTCGGGACGAGGAACTACAGATAATATCTTAGTGGCTCAGGAATTATTCCACTTTTTGAGAAAGACTAAGACTAAATCAGGTGTCATGGCTTGTAAGATAGACTTGGATAAAGCTTATAGCGTTTATTGGGATTTTTTAAATGAGTGTTTGGTGGATTTCGGATTCTCATATTATTATTTCCGTCATTATGGCATATGTTTCTTCCTCCTTTCTTGCTTTACATCGGAATGGATGTAAATGTTCAAGTTTTGTTCCCACTCAAGGTCTCCAGCAACAAGGTCCTATTTCACCTTATTTTTTCGTGATTTGCATTAAAAAGAAAGTGAATAGAAAGAATGGATTCCAGTGCGTTGCTCAAGAGGAGGTCTAGCTATCTTTCACCTCTTATTTGTAGATGATCTTCTTCTTTATTCTAAAGTCACTATTGCTCAAGCGTTACAAAAAAATAATGTGATTTTTTATGGATTTTTTTTGTTAGAAATATATATATAAAAAAATTTGTCCGAAATAATAAAAACACCTTTGATTATCAACAATAAAAATCTGTCAAAAATATATAAAAAAAATTGTCGAAAACTCTATTAGAAAATAGGCAAGGACTTTTAAAAAGTTTGCTCATTGTTTCCGACAATTTTTCCAATGGAAATAAGTGTATGACGAAATAATCTACCAAAAATTTGAAAAAGTTTTATAACATTGAACACGCAATCTGCTACTCATTCTTGATTTTCTTCTACTTCTTGTGTCGCATCAAAGCTTTTTCTTATTTTTCTAACTTAATTCTTGTATTTTTAAAATATTTTTCATAAATCTAAATCAATTAAATTGTTCTAATTGCTTTGTTTTATATTTTTATCGATTATTTTTATTTAATTATTATGTATTTTAAGAGTTAATTGGTTTATCTTATTTTATTTTCTATAGTTTTTAACTTCAATTTCTGTACTAGTTTTTTTTTTTTCATTTATCTTGCTTGGATCTTGAGGTTGGTGCATATTTTTAATTATTAGTTAATTAATTATTCATAATTTTTTATATTATTAGAGTTAATTTTTAATTATTAGTTATATTATTTTGTATGTTTGAATTAGGATTAATTAATTATAACTGGTTAATTATATTTAGGAATTATATACATTTTAAATTAGATTTTGTAAGATTAAGTAGTTAGATGATATAATTAATAATGTTGCTGAAACTGCTTTAGGAATTATTTATATTTTTAATAAAACATATTTTTATAATAAAAATTATATATATTTTGATTTTGTTAAATTTTGAAATTAATAAATGTATTGTAGATATTAATTATTAATTCCCTAAATAGATTTGGCTATTGTTTATTTTTATTAAGTTGGAGAAAGTATAATAATGGAACTATTTACAAAATATGAAAATTTCATAAATATTTTCTTCTATATATTTTCATAAATATATAATGATTTTCTCCTATTTCAATTAACTTTAATAAATAGAATATGAAAATTTCGGAACACCATAGGTAGATATATGATAGACTTCTTTCAGGACATAGAGGATATAAATTTCTACCTCTTGATAAAATTAAGATTGATTTATATAAATTTAGATTTAGATATAACTACTAGTGGTAGACTGATCATGCTGAGGAGAAACTTACAAAAAAAGGGAGAATCTTCTAGTGGTGTGATGCAATATTTATATAATGCAAGTAATATGTATGAGAAAATAGTATTGGATGGTGACGTTACAACTCACTTTGAACTAATGCAGAAGAGCCTCCAAATAGAAATATCCAGAATTTTTATAAAATGTTAGAAGTTGTACATCAACCATTATTGATTGATTGTACTAACCATTTAGAGCTATCATTAGCAGTAAGGATGTTAAGCATAAAATCTAACTTTAACTTATCTTTGAAGTCCTTTGATCAGATTATGCAACTTATGACAAAGACACACATGTCTGATATTGTTCCTCCTAACTTTTATAAAACAAAGAAGTTAGAATTAGGGCATCAAAAAATAGTCTGCTGTGTGAAATAGTACATATTGTTCTATAAGAAGGCTAAATTTGATAAAGAATTTAGAATTTGTGGTTTGCTTCAATATAAGGAACGAATGATAGGTCATAATAGTAAAGAAGTTCCATTTAAGAAAATGTATTATCTGCCTTTAATCCTTAGGTTGCAAAGATTGTTTACTTCGATGAAGTCAGTTCCTCATATGAGATGGCATCATGAGAATCGAAGGGAGATAGGCATTTTGTGTCATCCTTCAAATGGAGAAGCTTAGAAACAATTTGTCCAAAAGTACCTAGAGTTTGTAGCTGATCCTCAAAATGCAAGACTTGGGTTATGTTTTAATGGATTCTCCATTTGGTCATAACGCTACACTGTACTCATTTTAACCAGTAATAGCCACTCCTTACAACTTTCCTCTAGATAGGCATCATGCACCATATCATTATGAGCAAGTACGAATTTGTGTGGCCTACATGAAAGAGTATTTCAAAGTCTACTTGTAGGATGTTATATGAAGAGTTTGGGGTAAAGTTTCAATACTTTGTTTATAATTTAAATTTCTTTTTTTGTTTTCGGTTGTTTGCTAACTGTATTAGATGTTTTCCTTATTTCTTAATTGCATAAGTATTAAAAGTGGAACCCTTATTATGAAAAGGACATGTGAAAGAAATTCAATCATAAGGGTTCCAACAAAATGAAAGATATGATGGATGATTTAGAGACAAGGAATGGGAAGACCTTCTCAAGTATTAGGAGGATCCTAAATTCAAGTCTAAGTTTAAGCAAACAAGAGAAATAGGGCCTCAGATGCACGTAGACAGGGTTCCTTTTTGCAAACAAACGAATCTATCCTTGTATTGAAGCATTGGCTATGCATAGTAACATTATTTTAACTTAACATTATTTATTCCATTTTAACTTAAAGTTATTTATATCCGTGAAAATTTTTATATTGTGCATATACATGAGATTAGGGTCAAGTCGTCAATGGATATTATTCCACCGCAGCCACACCTAAGACAACGATTAGTGGGTGTCGCCTCAAGCTGCATAGTTTTTAAGGCAACAATGGCTGAGTTTTGTCGTGCTTGGGGATTGAAAATTAATTTTAATAAGTTTAGAGCTATTTGCTCCTCCCTAGTTCATCGGAGGATCTAGGAAAATTTATATATGATATCAAATATTCTGTTTACTCAAGATATGGAAATTATCTTGGAATCCCTAGTTTCAAGAAACGTCCTAAGAGAGCTTACTTTATGCATATTATTTCCATGCTGCAAATTCAATTGGCCTCTTGGAAGGGTGAGCGTCTAAATAAAGCAGGCCGCACTATCTTAGCCAAAGCAGTCCTATCTTCTATCTTCTATCTTGGTTTATTCTATGCAAGTTTTATCGTTCCCTCATTATATTTGCAACGAGATTGACTCAATTATCTGTAATTTCATTTGGGTTGAGAAGGAATTTGCTAAGGAGTTCTGTTAGTTAACTGGAAAACCATATCATCTAAAAAGAAAGGGGTTTAGGCTTTTGACAAGCTCGCCTTACTAATGTTTCTTTACTTTGTAAACTAGTTTGGCAATTGGCCATTAATATAGTATCAAATTATGTACTACGGTGTTTCATCCTAAATATATTGGGAGTAATTCGGTCTTAGACAGTGTTGTTCCTGCTAGAAGCTCATATGCATGGAAATCCATTAATAAAGCTCTTGTCCTCCCTAGCGATGGATTTGGTTTCAGAATTGGTAATGGAGTGAAGGCACATTTTTGGAAAGATGTGCGGGTGCATGATACTCCGATTTGTACCTAAGTTGATGTGATAGATTCGAAGGATACACAAATACTTGTGAAGGATGTCATCGTGGAAGGTAAATGGGATCTGAATACGGTAAACTCAGTTACTCCAGACAGTATTAAAAGCCAGATCTTGGCTACTCCTTTTCCCATGTTTGGGAACTACGAAGACAATTGGGTTTTGTGGAATAATGTGTCAAGGATTTATACAACTGGTGATGGTTATTCTTGGCTTATCTCTGCATGAGTTTGCCTATAGGAAGTAGCGGATTAGCGTCGGATATGGAAGATTAAAGTTATGGGAAAGATGAAGTTTTTTCTTTGGATTCAATGCATGGATCTCTCCCCGCTTTAACTATTCTTAATCACGGGTTGATGGCTCTGTGTGCATGGTGCAGCCATTGTCAAGCTCAGGAAGAGAGCATTGCTTGTGTCTTAGGGACTGTTGGAGATCTACAGAGATGAATTGCTTAGGATATAACGAGTTCTAATTTTTTTCCTCTTCCAATTGTTTTGATTAATTGAAATCCTACTCTTATTCTTTTCTTAACAACAAAGATGGTCATATTAGCTTTTTGTGTTCTGTCTGGTGGATTTGGCATAAGAGGAATATGGAAGTTGTGGGTGGTGAGAATTTTCAAGTCAATGAGGTTGTCAGGAGAATTAGTGAGTTATCTCATGATTGTCTTGAGCTCCGTATATTTGAAAGCCAGCGGGGGAAGATTGTGCCACGGTATGTTTCTTGGAGCCCTGCTCCTCATGAAGTTTCAAATTTAATGTGGATGGGAGTGATGTGGGTAATCCAAGTAGGGCTGATATAGGAGGTTTGATTAGAAATTATCTTCGGGGCAAGAATTTAGGCTTCTCTGGTTCAATTGGAATCACTACGAATACTCAAGGGGAGTTATATGCTATCCTGAAGGTCTCAGGATTGTTTGGGATCATGGCATCCGGAAACTTGGTTTGTGAATCTGACTCGCAAGATACTCTTTAGCTGGTGACTGAATGAAATTTTTTTATGCATAAATACGCAGCCATTATTCTGGAGATTTAGCAACTTCTTAAGAGAAGTTGGACTATTTATGTTTCTCATACTCTTTCGGAAGGCAATTAATTATGTGGAATATTTGACTAAGAAGGGCTCGACGGTTGGATAAAGTGTCCGAATGTGTGGAGCCAGCCTCCTTCAGGTCTGCTGCAATATTTGAATACTAATATGGCCACTGTTACTAGTTCTGTTTTCTTCTCGGATGTACAAAAAACGAAGAGTAGTGAATATCAAATATTTTGGGAATAGAACATGTGGCTCTTCAATTTAATATCAAGGAAGTTGACATATAACCACCCAAAATATTTCTTTTATATACTATATGTTAGTTTCCTCCAATATTTAAAAAATAAAATAAATAAACGATAACACAATAGCATTAAAAAATATTAGTTGATTACTAAAAAAAAAAAAAAAAACTAACTCTTGATTTAGCAAGATAAGCAGACCAATTCGTTGGTGCCAATTTCGTCGATAGCACTTATAACTCTAAAGCTCGATTAAGTATGTGAGGAGAGCACACAAGTATTGTTTATAACATGCATCATTTGTGTTCGTCTTCATTTGACTTTGACTTGATAGGTTTCTCTTTCTGATTGCCTTTGTCACGGTATTCCTTCAATTTATACATCTAATTTAATGAAATTAGAGATTTATATTTTGATAAGAGATAAATCAATTTTTATACTCCATTGTTATATAACTCGTTCAAGCTAAATTTTGTGTATTTTTTGATTTGATAAATCTTTTTAAAAAGTATATTAATTACTATGCTTTATGAAAATTAACATAAATATCACCGTTTAAGAGCAACCAAAGTTAGATTCTGATTCCACTTCCGTTGAATAGCGGTCTCTCATTTTGGAGCAAAGGAAAAAAAAGTTCTTGCTTCAAAAAATAAATTAATAATTACAAGATAATATTGTTAGTTGATATCGTTTTATCATATACATCTAAAAGTTTATGTAAGTTATGTAACATTATTATTTCAAGGTTGTATTGTTTTTATTAAAAAAATTTATAAGTAGGATAGGTTGTTTTACTCCTATGTCTTAACATGTTACTAACTTCTTTAAATATTTTACCATATTACTTACAAATCTTCTAATGCAATGAGACTTAAGATTTCAATAGATATAATTTCAAATGGTGTACACAAGTAGGGTTAAAATGTGTTTTTATTCAAATTAATGCTCTTTCATTTAATAAAAACTATCTTAAAATTTAATATCCGGCACAAACTTTTGTCTTTGTAGGATATTCATATCCATATCAAGCTCTCTTGTAAAGTTTTCTTTTTCTAATATTCCTTCGCCTTTTTTATGTTTTAAAATTACATTGATGATATTACTACTTTTATATTACTTTTTATTCATCACGTGCCCTTTTATATTACTCATCTAACATAATTAAACTTTACGTTCCACTTGCAATAAAAATTAACGCAATATATATAAAGGTTAGATTAAAAATTCAATATTATACAAAAATAATACAATATTTATGTATAAGGAGTTTAGAATTATTATCGATTTTTTTCTCTTCCATCTATTATCATAAATTAAAATTTAGTGAAAACATTATGAGAAATTAATTTGATGGAATGTAGAGGTGTAACATGAGGTGTGATCTTCAAATCAATCCTAATATTATGTTTAGGAGGAGAAGAACACAGAAATGAGGGGGAAGAAAATATGATGTTATAATCTTTTTCTTGTCTCAGTTTTGATTGACCAGTGGAAGATTATAAAAGTTTATGATTAATGTTCCAATTTTTTCCAACATCAACTACTCCTCATTATTTTGTGTTTCCTCAATATAGGGTGACTAAAGGGTTTTTCAAACATACAGACAAGGGTAAGAAAAGCTATTTTTTAGGTCCGTTTTGTTTTTATTTTTCATTTCAATAATCTCTTCTATTTATGTTTATAGTTATAAAATATTAAGATGACATAAAATATTCTACTAATTTAAAATTACATGTGAGGTCCACTTTCTTAAGAAAGAAACAATTTTTTCTATTAACATGACAACATATATTATTTTGATAATTATAAAATTTATAAATAACATGAAAACTTGTATATAAATAGATATAATTTTTAATGAAAAATATTTTTTGACAAAGTAAATAGAGTCTAAAATTATTTACTCTCCTCCTTTTTGTTATCTTCCTTTTCTTTCGCATCCAAACTTTCATGCAAACAATTAAGATTGATTTGCCTTTGTCAAACACAGTTGAAGGAATGGCTCTTTCCCAAATTATAAAAAAGAAAAAAAAAACCGCTTTACAAAGTTTGGGCAGTGTACAACCATTACTAATTGATGAAATTCCAATATTACACATTGAAGGGTCACCTCTACACCGAAGAAATGTGTGCTTTCTTTGTGTATGGGAATAGTATACGTTGATATGACTATACTTTTCTAAAGTTGAGTCTTAAAGGGATGCCACGATCTTATAAAATTTTTTTAAAATATTTGAGAATTTCATAGTACATATTTTATTACAAAAAAATTCGTACATTGTTTTGTCTTGGACTTGCGCGGGCTATTGCTACTCCAACAATTACACGCGTTATTATCTGCACAGAACTTTTTATTTTTTAATTTTATAGTGAAATTAACCTTTTCATATATATAATAAACTTCTATTTATAATTTTGTTCTTATTTCTTTTTCAATTTGGTTATAGAATTTAATTTTATTTATAATTAATTTAGAGATTTTCATTTATAATTATCCAATGTGATAAAATATTTGTAAATTTGTATAGTTACATTGTGATGTGAAAATTAAAAAGCACAACCATACAAATTATGTGTATTTTCAATTTTAGTGAATTTGAAACCACTATATTTATCTAAATATTTTCTTCAAAATGTAATAATTTATCATTCTAGCAAAAAAAATTATTGTTATATCATGCTATAATTTCATAAATTCATAAATATTAGTCATATGAGATAGTTGTAGATCAAAATCTTCAAATTAATAATATAGGAAGTTAGATACAAATGAAAATAAAGTCTAAGATCTAAATATAAAAAAAGTAAGGACAAAATTATAAATTAAAATAAACTATAAAAATTAAGTTCAATTTCTACTTTATGAATTTAGTTTCTTGAAAAATGAAAAAAAAAATGGAGATCGCCAAGATGACTTTAAAGAACTTAAATATTTTCTAATAGATTATGTTGACGGTAAAATTTGATTCTGTGAATCCAAATCTTAGTCAATAGAAACGGTTCTTGAAACCCCCGATCTAAGCTAATAATGCAAGTTCTAACTAAGGAGAAAGAGAAAAGAAGGAAGAGTGATGGACACCAGAACTTTTAACGTGGTTCAGCTAAAGCCAATTTGACCCTTACGTCTATGATGATTAGCATTAGCTTTGTATGGCGGCTTCTCTGTGTAGTGCAATAGAGATACAATTCCAGTGCTCTCTCACTTTACAAGTGCTCTCTTATTATTCCAGCAGAGTGTCTATATGCAATTGTTCTTTCTTGCTTACAATGATATATCCCCCTCCTATTTATAGAAGCTGGGAGGGTTACAAATATAATTTAATAGATAGCAAAATGATTATTCTCGCCATCGTAGGCAATAAATGTTTGATGGATAAAAAATGCTTGGCATTTCACTATCGAATTTTGGAGCCTGATGTGTCAGTTTTAGGGGCTGACTTTTTGGTTAAGGGAATATGCCTTTGAGTGCTAACTGGACCCCAAACGTTCCGTACATAATCCTTGAGGCAGCTCGCTGGGTAGTTCGAGCTCGCATTAGGCTACCTGCTGGCTGTATTGGTGGGTCTAGTGAGCTGGTTCAAACAGGTTTCCTGAAGAACGACTGGGGCAATGTGTCTCACTCAGTGAGAGGGAATCCATTCTTGATGAGTTGGGACTCATCTCGATCTCACCTTGTGTGCTCGGCTTGCAGCGAGCGAGCTGGCGCTTGCGTTGTGCGACCTCCATTGAGCAACCTCTAACGTTGGGTGATTTGGGCTTTTTGGCTGGACCCAACCTCTTGTTGGGCTTCTAATGGCCCGTTTTGTACTATTAGGAAAATATCCATAACATTAGCCCCCTAACTCTTAGTTTGCCTTCTGGACTGGGCGTTGTAATCTACTAGTAGGACCTTTGCTCGCAGTCTGCAGTGTCAAGTCTTTCAACTATAGTTTGCCATATAGTCAAAGTTTTCATCCACAGCCTGCTATATTGTCACTTCAGGCTTCAATCTTTCACTGCATCTGCACCAGGCCATACCTCTTGCTGTTCACGTTGCACAGCTATTGGCATAGTGGTCTTGCTTTCTCCTGGACCATTTGATCTAACATAGTCAAATCCTTTCTGCATTCTTCTATGAGGTTGAATTAGTCTATATAAGGCATGGGAAGCCTCTTTCCTTGCATCTAAGAATAAACCAATGGGTATATTGGCTAGCTGTTAGGTTTTTTCTATTCCAAGAGGCCGAAATTTCAAAAAAATTTCAAGGGGAGAACATGCTCTTGGCCGAACAAACCACCCAAGATCCGTTGGATTGAGGTTCCAATGTATCACATACATCAAATTAAAAGCAAGAGTGAGCTAAACTAACCTTTAATCTAACTCAAAATGCAGCGGAATGTGTTGAATCCTCTAGTCACCAAGCAGTCCATGTCCTGCCTCTACTGGAGATCCATACCAGAGAACTCCTTCCAATGGCCACTGTAGCTCCTCATCTTGTGCTAGCAAGCTTCCGGAGCCAAATTAGACCAAGATGCATCGAGAACCTGCCGGAACACTTCCGGCTTTCTCTTCTTCCCCTTCTTTTGATCACCATCGAAAAACTATGAAGAACTCTTCTCCTCTTAGCCGAACTTTTTAGCCAAGTCTAAGGGAAAGGAGCTCAAGCCACCGAAAACATTTTTCGGTCCCTTCTCCCGATTTGGTATGGCCATCACACGGCCTCCCTCTCTTGGCCTCACAGCCTTCTCATTTTTCTTAACCGAATATTTCAACCTCAAAACGCAAGGAAGAAGGAGAGCTAGATGACGTCGTTTTGGCCAGCCCTCTTTGGGCCAAAACAGCGTCATCTCGGGCTGAAGGAAAAATAATTTTTCCTTATTTGAAAAATAGCCCCTTAAGTTTCCATAAACTTGAATTCGATGGTAGCAATTTTTACCAAATTGCACTTTGATCCCTGAACATCAAATATGTCCAAACTTTGGCCATATCGTTCCCCATTATGTGCGTGACCCAGTAAGCCCTCGAAATATTGACAAAAGTCCAAAATACCCTTCAAAACATTCGAAGGCATATAAAATTAATTCAATTAATTTTATGATCAATTTCTCCAAATTAATCACTTAAACTTTAAGCTATAAGCAGACTCTAGCAAGCCATTATAGCTATCCAATTTTTGACGGGGTCAACAATGGTGACAAGCCTATCTGTGACTGATTTTAGTGTACATCACCATGCACATAATGCATGATACAATCCTTTCATTACCTATATCCGATCAGTCAGAGGTATGGATGCCAGTCAACCTCTATAACTAATCACTATTTCTTAACATCGTGAATTATTTGACTTAAATGAATCTGAGCACTCAAATCCCATTCGAGTCTTGATTCTATCTTGGCCAGGAATTTATCGAGTCAAATCAATTCATTGAGTGGCCTCAGATATCACTCCAATGAGTGGTAATGAATCTTATCTTGATTAGGCAATGCCTAACTATATTTCCAGAAATGCCCAATACAAGCCTTTATAGTTCCTCGTGGATAGAATCACGTTTGACTTAGTCAAAGCATAACCTTCCATGTAAAAGACATCCCTTAATCTCAAGTCAAAGGATTAGTCATGCGATCACTACTGGAGATTAATCGTTGACCTATACAGCATCTCCAAACGAGTCAAACAAGATCACGATTATCAGTTTTATTTCTCCAAACTAATTGTATCGTGTCCACATGTGTGTTCAGATGTAACTCACTTGCATCTCACTTGTGAGATCAGTTGCTCATCATATGAGAAATACCCTAGCGTCTAGTCTCAACAGATCTCGATAATGCCCAGTTATCAAATCTCGACTAGTGCCATTTTGATGCAGAAGTTTATATCATTAATAATCACTTTTACAATCCCATAACCCCTTATAGGATTGATTGAATCAATTAACTTCTCACCATGGACTTCATCTTGAGTATGCAGTGCACAATAAATGCAACATAAGATGAATATGCAACCTTTATATCCAAATCCACAGAATGTATAGTCATGGATGTGATAGGATCCAATCAAATTAGCCTAGGGCACCCATCCAGACTAATAATCTCCCACTTGACCTAGAGCCAATTTGCCATATGGCGTAAGCCTAAT